>JAYMFT010097902.1:0-13842 GCA_038088735.1 Panulirus argus | reverse complement strand
GAAAGAGAGAGGGAGGGAGAGAGAGAGAGAGAGAGAGAGAGAGAGAGAGAGAGAGAGAGAGACCAGCACACACGCCATCTGCTCATCATCCCACAAGTTCACTACTAGTCCCGTAGGCCCTTAGAGCAGCAGCAGTACTGTGTCTGCCACATTTTCTACCAGAAATCACTACAATAATTGTACAACTGGGGGAACCAGTGTAAATGGAAATAGCGAACAGCTTGTTATGTGCTGAAAAGCGCCTGGTAATTGGGAATACTTGGTTTAAAAAAGAATGCGTAGGCGAATGGGGTAAGGGGTGACTGGGCGTTACTAGATGGTGTGCCAGTCTACAGGCGTGCAAAAAGAGAGACTCTTGGATGTGAATGTGCAGGAGGGGGACAGCTGGCAGGATACGTGATCGCTTCACTGTGGAGGTTAGTGTGGGAGTTTGTAGAGGCATTGGGAAGAGAACATGGCATGGGTAGGAAAAAGGTGCTAGTCCCACCTCGACATGTTCGGCAATGAATTTTATGCAACAGCACCACACCCCTCCCACCCTAACACACTCCACAACAAACCAGCAAATCCTAACCTCGACTCACCCCCCCCTCCCCCTTTCCCCAACAAATATAACACTGACAAAACAAATACGCACTAATAACACGTCAAATACTAAGCGAACGACTTCCCAACTTAGTCTTACACTCTATCCCCCGCCAGACACACTCATCAGAAACCACACTCCCCAGACACACACGAGTCACACTCTCCCGCTTACGCTCTGGGCATCACCATCACTGCAACACTACAAACACCGTCTCAGCACATCCCAAGACCCTTCGTGACCACGATGCAACCACCACAACGACGAAGACACCGTACACCTTCTACTCCATTGCCCTGCACTCTCTGCACATACACGCACACACCTCACAACACTTTGAGACTTATGGTCCCGACCGGTGGACGTGGCCGGCTTCCTGAGTGCTAAAGGACCTTCATAAAGACGTGAGAATATGTAATGCTACACCAAAGCAGAGAAGACACAAAAGTACAGATACACTCTGGGTATTCTCCACCATACCAGTCCTATAATGAAAGCATTGTTACATTAGGCAGAATATCTTTTTTTTTAATAGAATTTATATAGTCTGGTGTCGCCCACGACATCGTCTCTCGTATTTACAAGCCTATTAAGGGAAGCCTCTATCCTATTAATTGCATCCCAGATCTCGGAGAGCTTCTTACGTAAGAGAGATTTGCATACTTTGGACGTAATACTGTTGCCTCCTTCAACGTCTTATTACTGTAGTTCCCCAGCGGTGTAGTGTTGTTTGCGTCCTCTAGGGGAAACAAGTGCCCTAGTGACAGGGGGATACGCACAGCCGTCCGGCGTAATACGCACCTTAGAATTTTAAAAAGTCCGTACTGCCCAGAAGCGCCCCGTGTATACGCAGGTGTACGGCGTATGGTGTTCCGGTTGTACTAAAATTAACAATACCTGCTTCAACTGACGCTGCGTCTGACAGCGTAAATTTGCGAGTGTGGGGTTCCTGATGAGCCGAAATGATTTGTAAAAGTATTGCGTAATGCTATCCACCTGTGTCACAGCAGAGCTAACAAATGGGACCCTCCCAGGTCACTGACGCCCGAGACACTACTGGTGGCCGGTCTCTCCTGTTGCCTGATCTCTCTGTCTCTAAGCGAGTCCCCGACCGGGGCTGGTCAATACTTCACAGTTTATACACACATCATATCTAATGGTCATCTTATGCGATTTGTATATAATTTTCCTTTAAACTGTCAAACATAAGTCGCTGTTAAAGATACGTATGTGGTCAATGTCTCTCGCGCGAGCAAGGATGGTCTATATTTGATATCACGATTTTGTCTTTGCCAGTTACGATTATTAGTCTGTTTCTCCAAGACTGGCGTAAATACCGGACGGCACGGTAAGTTAATACCGGGACACGATACTTCACACTATGTTATCACCGGTGAGTACAGATTGTATGAGTGGGAGACAACCATCATCAATTCCATATAGTAGGATTTATGAAGAAGCATTGACACCTTCCTCCTACATCATCCCATCTCATCCCACACCAGCCCTTCCCCATCCCACACCATCCCTCCCTGATCGACTGAGCGCAGTGGAATAGGGAAGAAGTTACCAGTTCAACCAACGGTGAATGAACTGCCCGCCATTTTGAACAGTGATCAGACATACAGACACTCAGCTCTGCCAAGATCACAATACTATTACCATCCCAACCTCACAGCCTGGTTTTATAGGACCCTTGTGTCCAATTGGCAATAACAATGTCTTTACTAATGATCATCTTACGTATTTTGCTTCTTACGACAATATGCATTTACTGTATCTTGCTGTATTATTGTATTATAGTGAGGGATCAAAGTCGTTATTGGAATATGTAAATCAGGAAGCTCTATCTTCTTATGGCCTGGGTAGTACACTGGATCAAGTTGGTGTGCAGTAATGGCAGTAGATGAAGATGATGATAATGATAATAATTCTTCTAATTATTATAATCATTATAATTATCATTATTATTACCATTTCCATCATCATTACTGTAATCATTATCATTAGTTATTGTAATTACCATCATTATTATACTACTTTTGGAACTGCAGACAATTCGATGCCTGCTTCATTATTATTTGGCTCCGATGATAACCTAGGGCCACACTGTGAGTCCGGTACTTTCATGTATCTGTTGACGGAATTGTGCCAAGTTAACGCCAATAGCCCAGGACTCAGCCCCTAAAATAAGGTTTCCTGATCTGGGGCAGGTAGTGTAAGCCGGCCGGAACTTCACTTCAAATCAAAATTCAGAGACGTAATTAGCTAGTAATTACTGTTAGGTACAATTACTCCGACTGGAAACAATCGTAAAAAAACAACGGAACTGTTTTTATAACGACGCGGGAACGGTTTGTCTTGCGACTCTACTGGAGCACGACTGACCTCACCATTGGTAGAGAGAGAGAGAGAGAGAGAGAGAGAGAGAGAGAGAGAGAGAGAGAGAGAGAGAGAGACAGCTTTCACTGACCACACAGACACCCAGGATGAAGGAACAAAGTTGATGACGAAACAGACACACACGCGTGGCCGGAGGGAGGGAGCCGACCCAGCACTGACGTATCGGGAGGAGCTGCGTCATTACGTTCACAAACCTACGTATCAGGGTCGCCTCTCGGGCAGGGAGGCGCCACGGGAGTCGCCCACATCTTATCACTGCCGCCAGATCCTCGGTTCTGCGTTAAATGGAAGATTATTCTCCATCGCAACTGTCTCCTGTGCTTGCCGCACCACCCGGCTTCTCCCCTCCCCCCCAAAGCCCTGTACCCTGGTGAACCATCTTGGTAACGCCTCTCATCTCCCCACCTGGGCATCCTCAGCCTCCCCCCCCCACCAGCTGGTTTTGCGTAGGGGAGGGGGGGGGGAAAGTCAGCGAAGTACTAAATCCCTCTCCGCCCCCCCCCCCCGCAGCCCACCTAAAGGAACTCCCACGGCGCTGACCACAAGCCCTCAGCAGCCTCTCCTCCCACACACGATCACACCGCTCGGGGATCTCGTACCTCAGGCGATAAGGCTGACCAGCGCCAACGTAAATCCCGCTACCAACCCACACTACGCCCAGTGCCGCCGCCCACTGGCACAAAACTATACACATATATCCATTTAATGGGGGCCTCCTCCGACCCTGCTCCCGACCGCGGCCGGCCAAGGGGTCAGGGCGTACGGAGCGGACCCCCACCTCTGTCCTACGGCGCTCTGTGCACCGAACTGCTCCCTCGGCTTCCCCGGACCGAAGGGCTGGTTCTGGACCTACGAAGACAATCGCTTCCACCGCGAGGAGGAAGACAGCGGCCACCCGAGATCACTCATGACAACACACACACACACCTGGTGGGCGCCACACCTGAAGGAAGGCACGACAAAGGCAGGTCTTGGTGACCTAATGATCAGCAGACGGTTGAATAATTGACGGGCAACTCCTGATGGAAAGGTCAATGTAGCCGCCCCCCTACCCCACTCCCGCCACCCTGCCAGGCTAGCTGACCGCATTCCTGTACACCAAGAGGACTGGCTGGACTGCTGTACACCCTGGCTACATTCCTTTGGAACTGGTTACGCTCCTAAACACCCTGGGTTCAGGTTACACTCCTATGCACCCTGGGAGCTGGTTACACTGCTGTACACTCTAGGCGCTGTACACCCTGGGTGATGACAACACAAGAAGCAAACGCTGGTTGGTGTTCTGCCCCATAGTGGCCGCTGAGGGTTTGTCTGTACGTATACTGGGAGGAGGGGGGGGGGTGGGGGGGGGGGGGGGTGGGTAGGGGGTGAGGGGGGGTTGGATCATAACCGAGCACATGCCAGACTTCATCCAACTTACTGACAAGAATTCTAGCTCAGAAACTCGAATCCTGTCACTCCACTGTAGACAGAAATATGACAGACTCTGACATTATCCAACCCAGCTTCCATAACAATCTCGGCACCTGACAAGACGTGTACGAATTATGTAAATGCTCCCACACTCATGAGAACTGTCAACAGGTACAGGTTGAAGAGCCAATCCATAACCTGACCCTTGCCTGTGGTCACCCGTCCCTCACTTGACCTTCCCACATGACCCTTCACATGACTGGGTCATGCGCCTTACATGTCATATATACATATGCGTGTGTATATGTGTAAAACCTACATTTATCCGCCATTTCTGTATCCCTAAAGATGTGAATTATCAAGAAAGCGCTCGGATCTTCGTGTTTCATTTTCCTTATGGCTTCCAGAATAGTGGTTACCTCGGAAGGCAAACGGGCATGTTTCAAGGAATAGTAGTCCTAAAAATATTATATGGTTGCGAGGCATGGGCTATACACAGGGTTGTCCGGAGGAGGGTGAATGTGTTGGAAATGAAATGTTTGAGGACATTAAGTGGTGTGAGGTGGTTTAGTCGCACTGATCCATTGCAGAGTTTGTGTTGCACCAAAAATCGCAACTGAGACGCAAAAGATTTACAGAAATATTGTAAATAGACACACACAGTAGTTTCTACAGGTGTAATTGATAATGAGAGGAACTGTCATCAGGAATCTGTAATAATACAGTTTAAATTCTCATTACACATGCATGTAGAATATACTGGTAGTCATGTAGGTCGCATGTTCAGATATTTCCCTCCTCGTCACGCTAAAATATCTGGCGTGTTACGGCAGGTCAGTTAGTTCGCAGAGTCACTTATTTCGCTCGACGCCGGGATGTGCCAACCAAGTCACGAACCGCTTCGCTGGTATTCTAATAATCTTCCTTTTTTTTTAAACACACACACGGAAACGCGTATACACAAGGATCTCCGCTGTGACCCACAAATGTAACTGACCCGCATCGAATCCCGGACAAGACAGCGGACTCACAGCCAACCCAACTGTTCATCCTTCCCTTCGGGGATAATGGGTGAATGGCGAAAGATGGAATGTGTATATGTGTGTACGTATATAAGGTTAAGGCATGGCATACACACAAGCGTTAAGAAACGGAGGCAAAACACACATAAAAATAATCACAAACACACACACACACTTTTTACACCGGCCCTTTGTATCTGGCAAGCAAAGAAATTTTCCCTTTTAAGTCTTGAGTCATCAGAAATAATTAGGCAAAATTACAGTAATCAATTTTCGTAATGGGTATAATTTTAAAATCCTACCCGGGTAGTAATGACCGTGTTAACATGATTGAAGACAATCTGGCTAGTGGATTGAACTCGAAAATGTGTCAGTTTCCCTCGCAAAGTTCTTCAGTATCAGAACTGGTGGTTATAGCCCAAGTGGCTCCCGTTCCTGCCGTAGCATTTGGCGAGACGGACGGGCGAGTGTTGGTAGCATAATTCCCCAGGCGGGACGTCACTGGTTGACACTTTAATATGTAATGCTGACTTTAGGAACACTATCTGTCTACTGCATGACAGATCTGCTTCGTCTCTTTAGCATGACGGTACATTCCTTGGGCACGACGGTACAGCCCTTGAACATGAAGGTGTAAGACCCCTGGGTGGGTCATGGTTCCATCCGTCGTCCTCCAAGAAAGTATCATCGAGCTCACAGGTCGTACCGTCATGGTGCGGTGCTGCAGGATTCAGGAGCATGAAAGAAGTCGATCGTGTGAAGCAACATGGGTCCTCGTCCGAACTCCTGATCAGCGAGCCAATCAGAACCATGAGCCTCGATTCGAACACAAGTGAGATCGTGTCACTCTACCTCCACGGTGCCACACCCGGAAGAAAACACCAGCACGAAGGGGGATACTAAGAGGTCATGGAAGCGTATTAAGAGTGGGTGACATGAGGAGTTACGCTGAAACTGTCTGAACACCGAACGGACAGTTCATGAAGCAACGAAACATCACGGTTACTGCTTCAGTTGGTTCACAGAAGCGAAACAGCTTCGAATCAAGTCTTCTGTTGGTATTTTTAAACAAACTATACACTGAAGGATATTCGGTGGGAGACAGGAAATGTCTGTCGACCGCCCACGTCTGTAGCATCCTTCTAGATCGTATCAAAAACTAAAATATGACAGAAATAACTTGCCATTATGAGCCAAAATGAATCCCATCGTTCCCTGGTTGTGGATAATGGGTATGAAAACCCCTCTGACGGGTATTGTCATAACAGACAGGGACCACTGTCACAGCTTCATCATAATATAAACAACTGAAAGCGTCTGAATGTCAAAATGACAAAGATGCAATCTGAAGGAAGCTGGTTGTTGCCTTCATTTCATCGCTTACCCAGCTAAGCTTTGCATACGGTCAACACATATCAATCTTACGAGTAATGTTAACATCAAATGAATAATAGTAACAATAATAATAATAATAATAATGGACAATCTGTTAAGAGTATATTTTCATGGATCATGTAATTATCTTCTTGCCTCTACAAACCCCGAGCCTGTGTGAATATTGAATCATAAACGGCGATCAACGCTTCCGATACTTTCGCGCCGTTTATATATGGATTATATGATGACCTGCGCAACAGAGGAAAACCTCCACGGTACAGTGCGAGGAAAGTCCCCGACCAAGAGCGACTCTGCCTTCGAGTCTTTTGGCGGGAGGGAGGCTTAACACGACCCGGATTAATTGCTTCTGAAAATTATGGACTGGATAAAGACAAGGGTCGTAAATTTTGCCGGAGGGAATCGGTTCCCCGTTTTCTCTCGTTCCGTTTCAAAGAAGACGTTAACCACAGAATGTTTGTAACTATCTGACCCGATACCAGATGAGAACTAATTTTAGCTAATGGGGACTACGAACGCGATGTAAAGTAATCGACGATCAGTCGATATCAATGGAATGATATATAAATTATAATATAGAATTTCCCAGCCAGAAATACAATCCACCATTTTTCATTGAGAAAAAAGGGAAACTTGACAATACTTTGATCAGAATTGTGGGGGAGAAAAGTTTCAAACTTTTATGGTATTTTTAGGGGGGTCGATCTGGGTTGTCGCACCAGCTCTGGGGTGAGCCGCAACTCCTCCTCCCACAACTCCTAGACTCTGTAGCGTCTTCCAGCCCCCAAGGTCAGCGATCCCTGACAGACTCCGGGGTCTGTGGCCCCTGGCAGCCCCTCGGGGGACAGTGGCGCCTGTCTGTGGTCAGACGGAGACAGAGAACAATCGTGACGGGTCTGTGTGCTGGGTGACATCTTGTGTCCACTGAAACATCCAACCTCTTTCTTTGATGAGTCCCGCAGAACCTCCCTGGTGACTCCTCCAGACCCAGATTTAACACCCACTCATCCCCCCCCCTCCCCCATGGGGAAATGAGTTAAAAATAACTCGAGTGGAGTCAGAACCCGAGCCCTGGGGACGGTAGCCCGTCACGCGAGGCAGGCTCCGTCACGCGACACGGCTTCCGTCACGCAAAACTGCCTCCGTCACGCAACACACGAAAAAGAGCCTGCGTCACGCAACTGGTTCAAAACCAAAACATGCTTAAGCGATCGGGACAATTCGACGAAAATCCTCGTATGTGACGGCCAGTGTCCAAGGCCACGTCACTATGTGACGGCCAGTGTCCAAAGCCACGTCACTATGTGATGGACAGTGTCCAAGGTCACGTCACTATGTGACGGCCAGTGTCCAAAGCCAAGTCAATATGTGACGGACAACGTCCAAGGCCACGTCACTATGTGACGGACAACGTCCAAGGCCACGTCACTTTTCGTAACAGTTGCCACATACGAGACCCTCCCGCACAGCTGAGACGGACCAGACACCAACAGGTAACATGATAGACAACAATCCGTCCATTATGACAGATAACGTCGACCATGGTGACAGGTGGGCGTCGTGATGCCAAGACTGGGAATCCTCTTCTCTCGGGATTTGTAGATCTCCTCCAACGCTGACCATTCTACGCGACGTCAATTTCCTCTCCTCCCTACTGTGTACAGTTACCGCAGTCTGTATGTGTTATCAGAGGGATTCATAATCCCTCCCAACGCCTTCCTCGCGTGTCCCCTTCGTCAGGAGCCTCCCTCCGACTTCGAAGACCTCTTCTACGCTGCCGTCTCTTCGTTCCCTTTCCGCATCCTCCTGTCTTCACTGTGGGTAGGTCGAAAGCTTCTTCCCTCCTCCTCTTCACTCCGCTCTGGACTGCTGACCTCCTCACTGTAATCCTTTGAACCCGACGTCTTCCAGCAGTTCTATGTGTTTCCTAAGGAGCGTGTGTGTATAGAAAAAAAGAAAGATAGAATGGGAGAGAAAGAGGAACCATATGTCACAGCAGTACTCAGCTATGCGTTTCACGAACTCATTAAACTTTTCATCAAAAGTTCTGTATCTCTTGTTGTGGAGGTTCTCAGTACCACACCACCCATTACTTGGCTCGATGGTGCTAATCACCTCAACACAAATCTTTGAACTCTAATTGCTCGCTTGTGATGACACGTTTCACTCTCTATTACTTTCTCCGTTGGCCCTTTTATGCAGCATCATCAATACTCTACGAAACTGAGGGTTGATGGATTAAGAGCCGTGGTTTTAAGAGCCTGTGAACTATGGGGATGATGGATGAAGAATAGAAGATTGATGGTTGAAGATGCAGGGGTTGACGGGTTAGGTGGTTGATGGGGGAGGGGCAGTGGTCAGGTGGTTGATGGGGGAAGGGGCAGTGGTCAGGTGATTGATGGGGGAAGGGGCAGCGGTCAGGTGGTTGATGGGGGAAGGGGCAGCGGTCAGGTGGTTGATGGGGGAAGGGGCAGTAAGTCAGGTGATTGACGGGGGAGAGGCAGCGGGTCAGGTAGGTGATGGGGTACAAAGCTAAGGGTTCTCCATTAAGAAGGAGGTGTACCAAAGGGTTGAAAATCAAGCGTGCTCCATTAAGGGGCGGCACGCGGTAATGGGGTTCCTGTCACCAAGTATCACAAAATAGTCAAATGAGGCGTTGGTCCATTAAGGGGCGACATATTGGGATATAACAGATTAAGGGGCGGTGTATCAAGGGGTGTCTGAGGACCTGGTGAGGGAGGAGGGTGGTCAGGGGGGACCAGGAGGGTGGGGCACAGTCATGAGGCGACCCACCGCGGAAGAAAGAGATTTGCAGGTCCTACTAGGACGGACGCCTGTGTGACTGGCTCAGTCTGTACTCTGTACAATAACTGGAATCCTAACGTATACATCATCCATTTGTTCCATCACGTGAGACAAGGACTGGTCACGGAGATAGTGTATGCATCCACTCCACAATGTCTTCCACGCACTCAGGGGTACTAAACAGATCAAACGCACTCATCTGGCATAGTTCCATAAACATGTACACAAAGTCTTACATCACTATTTACGTAGTTACAGAAAAGAATTTTGTAACCACAAATATACATACCGTACTCATGTATCTGGTCATGTAGGTGTTACCGGACTCCGCATACTCGAGGATAAACCGCGAATGAAAAGTCACTTTCGGCGGGACTGCATCCCAGGGAGTACAGTCTTCGTCAAAGATCTTATACTCTAAAGACGTCTGCATTTCCCTGTTACTGGAAGTAGCACAGCCTTGGGGTGCTAGAGCCTTTCACAGAATTTGGTCCAATGGTAGGCAAAACTACGAGATGTAAATAAAATCTACCCACATATACTGTGTATATTGTATTTATACATTCGTATGCAGAGCCGGCTACGCTTCGACAAGGAATTTCGAATCCGCGTCAAATCGCCCCCGCCGAATGTCAGTCAACAGTGAACAAGGATGTGATGTGCACGAGAAAATATTGTTCTTATCCCAACGGCGCTCTGTATAGTTTTCAACACCCAGGACGAAAAAGAAAGAGAAACAAATGAAAATCTAATCTATTGGTTCAAACGCAAAAAAAAATGTCTACGGTTTGTTGGTTCGAATGTAAAAATCACTTTTGGGGCTGCTGGTTCGAACTAAGAATCTTTTCGGCCTGTTGGTTCGAAAGGAAAAACAAATTCTATGGTTTACCGCTTCGAACACCAGTTTTGATGAAATCTGAGTCATTCTCTTTTGACATTTAGTAACGATCACACCCACCTCCACCTTAACCCGACACGCGAGTCGAACCTCAGGCTTCGAAACAAGCATCAAAAAGGGTTCACAACATAGTGCGGCGACCATTTTGGGCTACTGAAGCCTGGCTTGCGTCACGGCTCAAAAACGGCCAACGCTTGTTTTGCCTCTAGCCTCCACCACTCTTGTCAATCGTTCAGTGGATGATATGTGCCTCCTGCAATCTCCGGGGTCCCTTAATCCCCACTCCTGCAGTCTGCTGGGTCCTCTCACTCCAACTACCGCAGCCTGCTGGGTCCCCTCACTTAACTCCTTAAGTCTGTTGAGTCTGCTCACCTCACTACTGCATTATGCCAGGGTAACCAAACTGGAGATGGAAGGATGGAGTGGAAAATATTTTGAGTGCTAGGGGCCTAAAAATGCAGGAGGGTGAAAGGCGTGCATGTGATAGAGTGAATTGGAACGATGTGTTGCACTGGGGTCGACGTGCTGTCAATGGACTAAACCAGGGCATGTGAAACGTCTGGGGTACACCACGGAAAGGTCTGTCGAGCCGGGATGTGGATAGGGATCTGCGGTTTTGATGCATTACACATGACAGCTAGAGACTTAGTGTGAGCGAATGTGGCCGTTTTTCGTCGGTTTCCTGGCGTTACCTCGCCGACTCAGAGGGTGGCGATGCTGTTTCCTGTGAGGCGGGGTAACACCGAGAATGGATGAAGGCGAGCAAGTATGAATATGTACATGTGTATATGTGTACATGCATGTGCATGTGTATGTATGTATATATGTATATGTATGTATTGTGCATATATGTGCGTGTATGTATATATGTGTGTGTATATGATTGAATGGGTCTCTTTTCGTCTGTTTCAAGGCGCTGCCTCGCTGACGCTGGAAACGGCGATCAAGTATAATAAATAGAAAATAAATATATTACAATTATCATAACAGTATTAACAGTATATAGTACTGTTAGGTGAGATGCCTTAGCACAGCGCAGTGGCTACCCAGGACCCTGTCCACTCTAGCCAATCCTTATCACCAACAAACCCGCCGCTTCACGCCGACCGCCTATCCACTCCAGCCATCCATCCTGGTCACTCCTATCCACCCAGTACTCGGCGGGGCTGCGTTTCCGAAAAAAAAAAAGCCTTATCTCTCTCTCCATCTTCACAGAGAAGAGGGTGATGACGCTGACGTGTTGATGGCGATCCCAGAGGATGCTGGGTCGCAGTGCCATCTCCCGCGTCATCACACGCCAGCTGCCGCAAGCCCTGACAAAGACCAGCTGCCGCAAGCCTCTCAACTCTCACAGGGACCAGCTGCCCGCCGCAAGCCCCTCACAAAAGACCATCTCCGTGACAAAGACCATTTCTCCTCGTGGGTGGAATTATATCGTGGGCTGGGGAAATGGGAGGGGATGCTCGTCTTGTGGTAATCCCACACACACACCCCAACACCCTGATGACTTCCTCAGGCGCCGAGGGCCAACCACTTACCCAGGAGGCCGCCTTCAGGGGCGCATCTTAACTACCCTACACCCACCCCCACCTGCACCCTCTCATCTCGACACACACACACACACACACACACACACACCTGCTGTTAATTATGTCTGATTACCTGTGACTGTGGTATAGGCATGCTAATCGCATCCCAGCACACGTGTACTGACCTGGGGTGCCTCTAGGCACCAGCACACACAATGACCCTGGGTTGGCCAGTGCCATCACGCTCCCTCACAACTCACTCAACCCGAGCCAGTCAACAACGTTACGCCATCTCTTTTCAACTCTCCATCAGCCGATGGATTTCCGTCATTCCTCCATCATGTTGATCCACACACTTCTACCTCCCTCAAGCCTCTCTCTTCCTCAACAGACACACACACACGCACACAAAAGGGCGCCTCCTACGTCCGTACGACTGGGTCAGTCAAATCATATCAACCGGGTCCAGTCCAATCTAATCCTCACCCACCCCCCCCTCCCCGCCGCCAGTTCCCACTCAAGTGGTGGACCGCTGGGGATGGGGGGAAGGGGGTTGGGTGGGTAAAAGGGGGGGGGGGGTTAAGCGGGCCACCACAGGGAGGACCATTAGGTGATTAATGCCCTCTACAGGAGACAAATTATGAACCAACCACCATCAATCGTACGGGTCGGGTCCACCACACTTTTTACCCGGAACATTTTGGTACATTCTAGGTTACGTGTTTCTTGACCTGCACCACAGCCTGGTTAATGGCCAGTACTACTGCCTTTATAATAACCTACACAACATCCTGCATAATGACCTGCAACACAGCCTGCACAAACTCGCTGCAGCATTTTTATATACGGTTGTACGAAGGACGACACATACTCCAGCAAACTGAAAAACCTGCGTATTTTGGAAAGCTTGTCACTCAAGTTACGCGCACCTTTTCTGTAAATAAAGAAAAGCCCCCGTGTGGAGTAGGCCTACTCCCTCCAATCCCCACCTTCGTAAGTACTTTTCGCGAACATTCTGAATCATTTACCAGAATATTCCGAGTCAAAGCAGGCAGTATAACAAATAAACATTTAGAGTTTGAGACAACTGCAGTGGATAAAAATTCAGAATGACTGCTGTCTCTGAAACATCGGTAACTGTCGAAAATGGAGATTTCTTTGCCGAGGATGCAAATTCAGTGTACACTCTGTCTAACAGCGAAAGGGGGTTTCTTTCTTCTGGTTAATGGAATTTTATGGCTACGTTATAAGCAGGAGAGGGAATCAAAATCCCAGTCAACTGGTCCATCAGTTACGGGTAACTGTAACCTGTTTCAGGAGAATGAAGCCATGGCAAAGATGTTATGAAATTTTCTTCCCACGTGTATGTAACACAGAGGACAATACTCATCTTCTGTTTCCAGTTCCATTTACGAAGTAAAGAAAACAGTGAACGGCATCCCGACACACAAGCTGAAGATAAACTATCAAACGACAAGTGGAATAAAAGTCAATGAAAGTGACAAGCTTTGATAAGTTTTATTTGCGGAAAAATAAAGAAACAAAAAAAAAAAAATGAGAGTTAAGCCCACGGCCACTCTCTCAAGTAAGTCACTTGCTGTGGGAAAAGTTCCCGAAGAAGTTAAGCAATGTAAAAAGTCCTCACCCGAAAATTATCACCCACTTAGCTTAACGTCTGTGGTTGGTAAACTGATGGACACAATTATTTGAAATTATAGATAATTTATTTCCTTTATGTAGCCTGAGACGATATGGGTAACTGAATACCTTAATCAAGGCCATCCCATCTAC
>JAYMFT010097891.1:0-13842 GCA_038088735.1 Panulirus argus | reverse complement strand
TCGCCTGATTATGGCTAGACTGTAGCGTTCCAGGGTACGATCCAGCGTGGTTTGGGTTATTATGGTTCTGATTTTTATCCCTGCCGCATAATTTCAAAATCTCTGCCTGTACTGCAACATTTCTTCCTGTACTGCTTGCAGTAATTTTGCCTGTTACATTATTTTTGCCTCTGTTTCATGAAGTATTGTTCTAACTGTACAGTTAGATATATACGTCTTTATCAAAACTGTTCAGTACCATATGTCGAGAAATAAAATTGTAGTCTGACTTTTTATTAACTGACAATAAAGAAAAGTACAAATATTTTTCATCCTCTACACATAACCTTTCGCTATTAGTGATGGGCTGGAGGACCTGCCCTTGTGACCTCCCACCCACCACAATACCTCTCAAGAAAGTGTTGCTGGTCATGTTTGTTCTTTTTGCACGACACAGAAGCTGATGCTGAACTATTTGATTAGTCCTCATTACCCCCTGTAATCATGTTATATTATTTCTAAAGTACATGGAATCTAACAATACATCCTTCTAAGTGCAGGTCATATAATATATAAAAAATGAACTTGGACATCATTAAGAGCCCTTTATATACGTGTAACGGATGATGAGGGATTGTTGACTGAAACACCCGAGGAGCCTCCTTTCAGTTTACCAGAGAGGCCGCTAATAAGCAAGAAAAGTCCAGAGCGTACGGATATTCTAGATCCCGATTCCTCTATCAAGGAATAAAATATTGAAACTGAACTGATTATATTTAATTGAGCACAATATACTTCTGAAAAATCATTCTGACAACAGTCGCGTAAATTTCACTTGGACTGTCACTACAGATCCGAAAGTTTCTTCCTTAACTGGTGTCCAAACATTTCTTTAATTAAAGAAATGTTTGCACGAGAAAAGGTAGCCACGCATTTCCTACCAACACTTCTTAACTTTAGGTCGTTTTAACTCTTTTAAGTATTTTGCAATAAGAGTTGAGAATTGAGGAGGAAATTCTCTTTCCGGACGAGAAGGATTAAAGTCCAAGCAAGAAATACAACAAGTCTGTTTCTTTCCTCAGTATCTGCTCTTGGTTCTAAGTTATGGAAGTCATAATTCTGTTGCCGAGGACCCAAACCAAGGCTCGTGAAAGTATCACTAACAAAAAAGCGTCATAATATCCTGGAAGCTACACAGATAGATATAAAATTCGGGACACCTAACTCTGTCTTCCAGCGAGCGAGCGTCCGGCCTGGTGTGTCTGCAACACAGGTTGCGCCTCACTACTGGCTGGACTCAGGATTATCAACTGTTTCACTCTCGAACATAAAGGACCTCTTTTCTCTCCGGCTTACAAAATCCTACTCTTTCTCGGAGCGGCGAAACGTAGTTCTCTCACGGATTTACAATTTCCCCCTCGTATATCCGACTCACACAACCCCCGCCTCTCGCGAAAGCCTGCTAACAAGCGCATTAGCGGGGAACATTGTATTCTGGAAAATTATATGAAAGCTCTGAGCTCATAAATTCGCTCATCATTATACGCTTCGTAAGAGGCTGTACAGAGTGAGGTTGACTCGAAAATCCCTCTTGAGAACGTCTGGAGTATCGGCGTATATGGTACAAAATGAACCCTAAAGGAAATATAAAGCTGAATTATGGTAAATATCAAATCATTAGGATACAGGAAACTACAAACCGCCTTACTGATCAATGGGAGTCAGCTTCTGTTTACAATCATTCTCAGTCTGGCACGTGCGCACGTGAAAGCGATCCGACGTCTTAACTTGTACCATTCGTCTACAACTCTCGTTTCCGGATTAGTCTTTACCAACTTCATTCTCAATATAACTTTCTCAAATCACCAGCAACACAGTCACTAACCACCACGACACTTGATGATACCCTTGTAAGCGCTCGGGCACAGGGGGCAAAGTGCAAGCGTTAGTGTCATCGACACTTGAGACACTTCGAGGCTGAGAGCAGAGGTGTGGGAAAATATGGTAAATCAATGATGGTCAGGGTGGTTGCCAAGCTTTCTTACACGTTCTTGGATTAAGAAACTTGTACCTGGTGATGTTGCATATCAAGAGGCCGTCAAAATTTCAGCTTCTGACTTTATGAAATTCAAAATAAAATCATCTGCAGACAGTGGGATGGGCAGCAAGATATGAGCACACAGTGAGGCAGGAAGCATGTACAGCCACACACACATCTGGAGGTATGCACTCAAATGGCTCCTGTAAGACACAATCCTACGGCTTCTGCTTTTACTAAGGTCCCATTGGGTGTGTTGTGGGGCCGCATGAAACTAAAGTTGTTTAAATATTAAGATTCTGTACTCGGGATAAAATACTTGTAATGCTCTGGAAATACACATATATAATCAATTAGCCTTACAGTATAAGAAATATGATTCATCTATCATAATAGTTTAATTCAAAATACCGATTTTTTTACAGAACTGTGTTCCAGTTCATTTCGGTTCCTGTAATTGTTTTCATATAATAGAAATACTGAACTAAATTATTTGTGTTTATATCAAATTAATTAGATGAGGAAAAAATTTAGCAGTAAATCCAACTCCGTATCAGGTTCCATATATCTTTTTATATTGAAGGCTCCAGTCACGGACAAAAGTCCACATCGAAGCCGGGCCTTAATTGAAATACAGAGAAATATACGCTGGAAAAAGAAAAGACAAGGGAAAGTATTTACGAGTTTTTGAGAAAGTGAAAGACTTGTCTTTTGAAATGTGTAAGGTCTTAGTTATTGGGAAAGGCATGGGGAGGTAGAGGGATCATCACTTTTCGACTGAGTCTTACTAAGCAGACGAACAAAGAGCTGAAAATAAAAGGCATATTGACGAATGGGGAATGCTAGGTGACATTTTCGTGCAGGTCCAGGTGGGAGGAGGCTGGACATTGAAGGACTGACGAGCTGCTGGCAGAGGTTTAAGGAACAAGTGAGCTGGCGATGAACGTGACTTGATGATGGAGGAATAGTGTTTGCAGGAGAACACAAGAGGCTGTCTTAGTGGCTTGGGAGAAGGGGCTAAAGGAAGAGTAAGAACGTACTGAAGACAACGTAGCTCCAGGGTTATGGAAAATTAACTAGAACGTTTTAATATGATTCGTTAATGGAGATTTCCATTAGAATTTAAACTTCTGCGGTACTTGTCTCTTGCAGACACACATTCATACACTTACCACAGCATGTGTGAAAATATGAATCCATAAACATACGCACGGACGCATGCATACAGGATATCAGTCTTGACTAGATACTGCCAATTACGAAGAAAACAATACGGCACAGAAATGTGTATCCAAATTCAAACAGGTCGAGAATGAAGTCCTGAGCAGGTGGTTATGATCAGAGAAAGTCTATAACGATAAGTTATGATCCGGTTGTAGGCAGAAATCTTATTTGGGATGATACAGTCCTCAAGGGGTCAAAAGCATAATGACTGTCTGAGGATATTACCATTTTTTCCAGACGAGGAAAAAAATCATCAACATGGCAAACTACCACGTGAGAGACTTGCATAAGACCGACCTACGTGAGGCGGCGGAGCCAGTGGTGGAAACCTCGTCACGATCGTTCTTAGAAAAGGAAACTGGAGAAGTTTTCCCAGCTGAGGTAAGCAATCTTGAAGGACGTTTAGGCTACAGCCTCACCTATGGTAAAACTCGTTTATTTCCAAGGCTCGTCGGCGAGATTTCTTCTTGTGGAAACCTCAGAAATATGGTTGTTTTTGTGAAGTGTGGCTGACTCACACCAGACTGCTGAAGGCGAGACGTGGGTTAATTTCAGACTAGGTAACCTGATGAGAGGGTGAAAAAAAATGTTTAATGAAGACTGACGTTGACGTCTTGACTCGCTAGCGTATCGCATGTAGTACGCGTTGCTTAATTGATCGGCTGAATTATGATACAGGGTCGAGAAATAGAAAACAATGAGACGAGTGTAAAGCTGAGAGCTTTTGAAAATAAGTGATAAAGAGGAGTTTGTGGGACGTGGATGTAAGGAGAAAGACGAAGGATGATAATGAGTCAACATGATATGACATAAGGGAACGATGATATGACCAGGACTCCTGTCCAATTCAGGTATGTATTCAGCTCAGCGCTTTGCCATGACGACACTTTTCAAAGCTACGCGTACGTATGCAGGTCTTTGGTCGACTCGTTGAGCATTTAATCTGAGTAAAGATATTCTGACTCCCTTGCTAGTATGCTAATCCAGAGACTGTATTCCATTTTTGTTATGACAAAATTAAAACTCTTCTTTCTGGATATCATGTGACATGTTAAAGTTTTACTGATATTATCACAGAAATCACTCTTACCGAACCTCTATCTCTTCCTGCTGTAGAACATATCCTCTGTTCTCTCAACTATGCCATTTTTCTGACTGGATGTCCATCATGTTACGTCCACCTTTCTAGTCTGCTTATCACATCTTTAATTGTGGATATACGGCCAAGCTCATGGTACAGAGGTAATGGTGAAGCTCTACATTGTACTGAGGATCCTAATCTCCTCGGTGAAGGATGTCAACAAGACGAAAGAGTATGTAGAAATAGATACCTTAACATTCATACGATATACGACGAAAGACATCGAGTAAGAGCTATACCCAGGAAGATAGGTTGGTCGTGGCTCCTCTACGGGACGCATCAGTCATCGACCACCCTCCCGCAGAGTCTATGGCTATCTGAATGCCAGAAGACTTCAGTCTGAGTCTTGAAGAACACTGTGGGAAGCGGGTAGAGGCAATACGACGCACTCCGAGGAAAGCGAACGAAAATGCAAAAAAACAATTTCTTTACGATCAAATTAAAACGAGCTGGTTCGCTCCCTGAAGTTTGAAAAAAAAAATTAAGTAACTTCTGCCAAGAGTAAGATGGACAGTTTGAAAGATGACTGCCAACTACTTCCACGGCTTTTCTTATCTTGCCAGAGCAGACAGTGAAATCTGGCAGAGTTTTCCCAACACGAGAAGCAAACCGCTTCTCCACTTTCACTGCAGAACAGGAGGCAAAATGAGGTATTAAAGTCATAGTCAATGGAGATTCTATAATACCATCGTGAGTCTTCGGAAGATTAAAAGAAGAAAGGAACTGTGTGTTTAAAAGAAGGAATAGAAAGGGATTAACTGTGGCAAAAATCGGTGATTAAAGTTGGAGCTATTTTGACGAAAGCTAAAGTCAGCTAGTGGCCAAAACATTCAGGGAGTATGCTAATGAGGCGGTAATTCATCACAGCACATAAAGTTTATAAGAAGAAAAATCATGCTGGAACAGATATAGTTCTTATGTCTACAAGAACAGTCGTAATTAACTATCCACTGAATAAAATGGAGCCGTAAATGAAGGCGTATCTGAGAAATCATATTGTACCGGATGAATATACTCCTACACTGGTCGCTTCTGGATCCTCAGTTTCCAGACTGACCTTGCACAAAGTAAAGGCCTCAGATAAGGAATGATTGCGTCGTCTCTCAGTCCTGTCCCATCAGATAGACGTTCATTTGCATTCATTCAAACGTACATGAAATCTTAGTTTAGTAGACATAATCGTAACTTCTATAAACTGCCTTTTTCCATACACATGACCACTTTGCTACTACACTAGGTTCAGGTACAAGTTAAGATCCAATTAGTTTGAAACCACACTCATCTTATTTTAGTCTAGTTACACCCTAGGCGGTGCAGCGAGAGCTCATAATGTTTTACAGAGCCCCAGGATGCTCGGGAAGCCTTATTGCCTGTGGCTGACTGCTTACACAAAGGGCGAGTTTGGCCTTGAAAACAAAGGCTTATGAGCCTAGATCATGAATGAAACCCTAACTTGTCTTTACATAGCAACCACGTAGTTACCATATTGACCTATCCCGCTGATGACCGACCTACGACACAGTGGTCGAGTGGTCGAGTCTTCCTTCCACCGGCATCACCATGTTCCGCTCCCCTCACTAGGAAGAAATAGCTTACTTTAGATTAATATGCCCTGAAATACTGTATAAACGAATGAGTGTAAGTCATATTTTCCTCTCAATTTCACTCCTAAAAGGTAGTTATAATAAGGGTGTTACGATTGCATAGCAGCTACTGATAAGATCTAGATGGCAATTGCGAGGCGAGATTATCCAAGAAATAACGTGATTGTGACGTAACCTCAGTGGTTGGTGCCAGCCAAGGACAGGCGCCCCAATGCCGAAGTTCCTCATCAATTTCATGCTGAATATGGCGACAGCACTTCCAGCGGATAGGTCTTTCGATAGTAACATGGAAGTAACGAGAGATAACGACTTGGAACAGGTAATACAAACTAATGTTCTTGTTCCAGTTGATCATACCGCTGTCAACAAACAAGGAATGAACGTGTAGCAAAGAAGAAACATACTGTCAGAACACAAACTAATAGATAACAACACTGTGTTACTAAATACAAATGTTGATTCCTTAATTCTTACGGGAAACTTTCACGCAGCTCCTGCTGAATTAGCTATCCATCTAACCTAACCTGACCATAAACCTTCCCACCTGACCCAACATACTCTGATGACACTCCGGAAAAAAAAAGCCTCTATCCTCACACTCGGCCATTACTGCCAACGTACCAATTGACGTCACATCACGCGACCAACGGACGGGGCAGAGGTGAGAATAAAGGTCTATAAACGTGATGGGTAAACATGAAGTACAGAAACAGCAATTCAGAATAGTTATTTCTTTAATATATATATGTGTATAGAATAAAAGTAGTGCTGTATGGATAGTAAAGTATTTCCTTAATTTCCTGGGTGCCACCAGGGCAGTCAGAGTGAAAAGAAATGCCAGACCCGAATTCCTGGCATATCAAGAGCGCTCCTGAGAGTCTGTCTTACTCTTTAAAGTTCGTCGTTAATTCCATCTCTGTCTTCCTCCAGGTAACCCTAGATTGAGAGTTAATGGGGTAAATACCTGCCTTAAAAAAACAGTTCACACATCACTGGAAGTAATTACTGGGGTCGGGAGTGGTGTGTTGAGGTTGCTCTCTCTCTCTCTCTCTCTCTCTCTTTCCTTTGATGAAGAGGATCAGGAGGGTGGTAAACTAAAACTAGCATCAGGGAGCAGTATATTCTAAGGATGAAATATAAAGACACATTTATATACCTACACATGAACAAGTTCCCATGTATATACATACGCAAAGGCAAACTTGATCAGATGATGAAATTTTAATTCCGGAGTGTTTGTCTTTTGACTTAGGGGCAACTGCATTACTATAGGAACATAGTTGTTGGGTGCTGAAGGTCCTGTGTGTAACTAGCAGTTTAACCAAACTCTCTATCCATCCATGTCCAGTTTGAGCAAAGACCTTAAATGAAGAACATAGAACTTCAATCCTTTAAAGATGCCGTAAGGAAAGAAACAAATAAAAATCATGTTTCAGATCTGAAAAAGCTTAGGATAACAGAGAGTTGGAGGTACGGCCCCGACCACGGCAGGTGGTACGTGGAGGTATGGCTGTAAACACTGTACGTGGTACGTCTCGCTGAAACGAACGAACATCTTACAACTCCACATAAGCCTTTGTTCTCTACTCAAGCCTTTTACTACCACCAGCATATTTTTCATTCATGTCATATGATCGACTTTGCATTAACTTTAACGAGAGACAAATAAGTTTTGCAGCGAGTCGGGTTACTGCAGAGAGTAGCGCAGAGCTGCTGGTGCTAAGCATTAACCCGTTACCGCTGCACTGTTATGGCTTTTATGACCACATTACGTAGCACGCTATGCCGCTTGGCCCATGACCATCCATATGAACGTACATACGAATCATGATTGCCAGCAGAGCAGAGCCAACACAGCTAAACTCATACGCTACCAACACTGTGTATATGTGACGAAACCTTCCTGTAAGGCATACGGTCAGCTTTCTGTGTTTACAGGTAATTTTCTTTTGAGTGGACGACGTACGAAGTGGAGGTAAGTGTTTCTATTCTTTAAACACAGACAAGAGTAAATATATATATATATATATATATATATATATATATATATATATATATATTGTAGAAGCACTGTCAACAGCAGGATCTAATTCCAGTTAACGAGTGCGCTCTGTGCTTCATCTGTGTAGAAAAAATCGAGGCAATGGTTAATTAAACACTCCAGCGCGCTGTGGGGACCAATTACTAAATGAATCATAGGCAGCTGTACTGAGCTGAACTGTATCCCAGTTGGCTGTACGCTGCGCAAGGATACACGATACTGAATTTCTCTCACCTTACAAGTTATCTGTGTATGTGCTGTTATCTCTGAGACTTGTTCAGAGATGTATGCCTAATGATCGGTTCTATTTACTAAATTCTTTTAGTCACCACAAATTAATTATAAAAAACAGATTTTGATGAACGTCAAACAGCGTATACTATACATATTTGTATTGCTATAAAATTAAGCTGTCAGGATGATTCGTCCAAAAATACTGGTTTGCCTGCCTCGCCTTTGTGATAAAGTCGCATCCCTTGAGAAACGAACAAACGATGAAACAGGATAAAATAGAATTTTCCAGTATCCTCTCATTAGTTTTGTCTGAAATTATGAGATACTTTCTGTGATAATGGATGCACAAATCCAGGCTACGTGAGAGAATGCACTAACAAATAAAGAGGAAATAGTTTCGATACATCGAGCAAAACATCACAACTTTATTTGGAACGTTCCATTACCATCTGTAATATCGACTTTTCCATTTCATTTATCTGTGCAGCTTATATAACTGCCTCTGTACCCTGATGGAATCGTTCCTATGTATGTTTGATATATATATTTCATTGCTCTATTCCCTGTGGTCGCTGCAGTTTAGACATTTCTCGGAAATGAACCTGTTAGCTACAGCCTCACTGGCCTCTGAGACGTGTCCCTTCACAATTCTACTTCATAAAAGTTCTCCTTGAATTCTGTTCTGCGGTTCTCTTTACATCCTAGCTGCTCTCTACGTACCTTCGCTGTCTCTCACATGCTAGAGCTTCAAATGATCTCTCTCTCTCTCTCTCTCTCTCTCTCTTCACCCCCCGACGCGTACCCTTACACAGGCCAGCCGCCACCACTTAGCTTTATCCTTTGTTACAGTCCTAATGACACACTCGTAACGTTCCACCTTTTCGCCTGGTCGTCTGGCATGGACTGTCCTCTCCTCCCTCACACTCACAACCCTCCCTCATCACACTTCATCCTTCGCTTTCGTCATTACTCACACTCACAGCGCCTCATCCGGCAAGGCGCCTCATCACCCTACAAAGCGCCTCATCACCCATCGTAGCCTCTCTCTCTCTCTCTCTCTCTCTCTCTCTCTCTCTCTACCTTTCTTCTCCTTTCTCAAAATCATAAGCCAACAAAGCTAGAGGCATGACCTTCAGAACATAACGCATCAATTTTACCTTCCTACCGGGCAACATATTCATCTTCATCTTCCTACCGGGCAACATATTCATCTTCATCTTCCTACCGGGCAACATATTCATCTTCCTTATCG
Source organism: Panulirus argus (assembly GCA_038088735.1). Classification (NCBI taxonomy): domain Eukaryota; kingdom Metazoa; phylum Arthropoda; class Malacostraca; order Decapoda; family Palinuridae; genus Panulirus; species Panulirus argus. The sequence goes on along the minus strand of JAYMFT010097891.1, from coordinate 4,329 downwards.
TCAATTTCTATCAACGATTATCTTCATCCCTCTTTATGGATGCCATCATATTCGAACGTAACCTTCCTCATGTTCCGCAGCCTTCATTACGTGAGTCGATTTTAGGCCACGGACCTCGTTAGCGTCACAGAGAACATATCATCATCTCACGGCGTTTCCTCTGAGCTGTCTTCATCTTTCATCCTCACGACGCAAACATGCTACTTTATCCTGTTGTACCTTTCCCTCTTCATAAAAGACTCGAAGATCATCATGTTCATTAATTAGCCCCTTTGTCCAACTTAACCCTGACACAAAGACTTCAGCGTATACTCATTTAACATCGGCTAATTCATCCTCTGCACTCATTACTCCTTCCCAAACCGTCTCCCATAACACCATTCAACCTATCAACCACAATACCGTCACCATCTTCACAACGACCACACACAACGCAGTCTCCCTGGAATCCCTAACATCCGTTTACATCACTTACCCAGTACGGGACCTGGCCTGTCTCCTGGACTTACAGTAGCATTGGCTGTCTACCGTGACGGCGACGCTGACCCGGCTGTTTTCGCTACTGTCTCCACTATTTCATTTTTTTAAGCATTTTCCTTCTACGTCCCTCTTACCCTGATCAGGCACTTTTCATAACACTCACCAGTCCTCACCTCCCACAACACACCTCTTCTCACTTCCTTGCAACACACCTCTCCTCACCTCCTCCCAACGCACCTCCCAAGAGACCCAGCAGACTCCATCCGGCTCCTCACTGACCTACATTATCTTCATCCTCCCACTAATACTGTATTAACCACTGAAATGTCTTCCCACTCTTCTCTCACGACCTCGTTCCGAACTTCTACAGACACCGTTCCTCCTCCCCGTCTCTCTCCCCATCCTCCGGGATCCTTCCGCTCCCCTCCGCCTCGTCCCTCCCCACCCAACAGACTCCTGGAAGTGAAATATGATTATGAATGTCCTCTTAGCCGTCGTAACTTAGAAGACGAGCATCTTAGGCCACATCTTTGCTCATAACAACATTACCGCTCGTGTGATTTTCTTTCCTTAATCTTACGACGCCTTTCACTTGAGGCGTCCTTCCTCCTGCCTTCGTGGCCACCTCCTCTTCTGTGCTCCGGCCCCACCAGTAGTATATTCAATAGCCTGAAGATTATAATAACGAACGGCTGCCGTTGCTAGTTACCAGTTTTTCAAGTGGGTCATCATCTGATCCTTTAGGAATCGTTCAGGGACCGGGTGAAGAGGTGAGGGCAGGAGGAGCCCGCCTGTGTCACGGGGCTATTGGCAACGACGCCTCCCACTTCTCTGCCGTCGTTTGCTTTGTCATCTCTGCCTGAGTATCATCGCGCCGCCTCTCCCAAGGTTCGTGGACGAGCGTCTGCAGGGTAATAAGGCTTCTGCTTCATACCTTTTAGTTTTAGATGTGTTTCCTTCTTACAAGGAGACTTTGTCAGGTTTTTAACCCTAAAACTTATTTTGCAGGGCAATAACTGCTTATGGATGGATATTTTCCAGATCATGCAAGTGTTCTCTTCAAGTTAAAATGATAAAAGTATGGATATTCCCACAAAAATATTGGTTTCGAAGAAAAGGATATGTGAAAAACTTACTTCTATTCACAGGCAAGAACAATTCTGTAAGTGCAAAATGAAAATAAGCTGGGAATTCTACGTCTCCATTCGCTGGGAAATACTTTTCAGACTCAGCGGAGCTAAAAACACTCATTCACAGAGACAACGAAGAGTCAAGAGGAATGAATATCTGCGAAAGGCAATGAAAGAAGAAGCTTTTGTATCAAGTCACCTCCCCTACAACTATCATAAGAGAGATCGTGTAAAACGAAGCAGTGAGGATGTACTAGTTTTATACAACCCAACTTAATAGCGAAATAAGTATCCTCTGGCCTTTCAGCTCTCTCAGCAAAAGTGTCCTTAGAGACGATATTGTTCCACTCACTTACTGGCGGACAGTAAAGTCTCGCGTTCCTCCCAGCGGACGACCTGGCGCTCCTGAAAGCCCTGACTCACATTTGCTCGGGATTGCTTCAAATTGCCGACTCAAGTCTTATCATAAATTCCGCGCCGACGCCTACTGCAGCACCTTCGCCAGTCGGTGCTGGGGCAGACGCCTACTGCAGCACCTTCGGTGTTAGGGGGCTCTCGTTATTTCCTGAGTTAAGCCAGCTTAAGAGGCAGGTCATCCCATCTTATTAAGAGATTGGGTCAGCAAGATCACAGCATCTTAATTGGTCATTTTAGCTGCAGGACAGCCAGTGTGAGATGGGAAGCGTGTTAATAGCTCAGTAAGTTCAATTTAGTGTTATTATGGAAGATTGTATATGAACAAACTGAGGAGATTCCATTCCATTTAGCTAACTGGTAAATAATCATTAAATATGTTGATGTATGTGGGTAATTATGTGTCCATGCGTTTTTTTCTTTATGAGTAAGCACGTTTGCAAGCCTAAGTGAGACTGTGATGTAGGTCATTCCCCTTTCAAAGTTGTCAAACGCAACGCTTACTGACGCTAACTTTCCAATGGCTGCCACGACTTCTGCGAAGCTGAGGTAATCCCCCATAACCCGAACGGCCCCCACGAAGCGGATTTCGTATGGTTACTCTTGTGTTCACAACTGCGACCACAGAGCACCCAGCAGGACCTGTGGTCCCATATGTTAATGCAGTGGCAGACGTCACTGCTGTGCTATGATGACTGTTCTTACCTTTCCTCCACCGTAGACTCAACCGTGGTTGTGTGACTTCCAGCTTAATTAATCCACCACCTCCAGTGATGTTGGAAAACCCCGAGTTGCGTTTATAATTCATCTATGTACACACACTGTGGGGACACCACTAGGCCTGCTGTGTTGTCTGGACGGTTACATGTACTAAGATTAACGAGGGTTTCATTCCCTGTACATATTATCTGTCAGATAAACTGACGTGTGATGCTAAATCACAAGCATAGATAATTTAATTCCTCCTAAGTAATTAGTAAACCTAATCTCGTTGCTTAAACTTGGGGTAAAACTAGGACAGCAGAAGTTGACTTAACTAACTTTCCTTTCCTGCAAAGTTATTGACAGGACAGAGTCCATGTTGCCTCAGCTGCAGGTCTAACGAAATTTGCCTACCTGAACATGAGGGAAGACCACAGCCACACACAGTGCGCAAGGGTCAAGCTAAACCTTTCCTTCTCAGCTCATGAGAGATCCGACCCAAAATCCTTCTCCTTCTGCCATAACCAAACTGCTCTTCATGCCTCAGGTAAAGCTTGAACTACGAATTCGGAAATGAAGCACACCTCCAGAGCCGACGGCATCACGACTGCACCAGGTCTAGAAGAAGGCCGGAGGACGTGTGTGGAGACGGAGGCTGGAGGGCATCAGCTGACGAAGTGAACTGACGAGGCAAACCCAGCCCAGCCCGCGGCCTCAGGATCGAAGTGGCTGAGGAACGGCAGCAGCACCAGGGGTACACCGCCCACTTAAGGAGCGGGGCGAGAGAGAAAAGGGAGGGGATGAGAGGGATGTGAGGACAGGAGAGACAAGTCCTCATGGCAACAACACATCAGACGCGTCGTGTACAGCGGCAACAAGGCTGGGATGCCTTACCCAGTCGTCCATCGCCAGGAACCCAGCAAGCTAACCTAGGAACGAAGGGGAAAATCAAAAGGAAAAACTCGATGCTACCTCACTTTCCGTGCCAAAGCCTTTCATTCACTCATCCATGACCCTTCTCTCTCTCTCATGGAATCAGCACAGCTATCCCCCCCCCCCAATGCAAGCAACAACCCATTCACGTGGCTAGCGGGTGATTGGTGCGTTCCCGCGGCTAGCAACATTCTCCCTATTCTACCTATCAAAACAATACACGCGGGCATCCAATCTACTTAACAGACTCGAGCTTCACAAAGCGGCCCGTGTGGCCCTTCCAACAGCTGATCCAATTAAGGGAAATAATTGGAAATCATGACCGGGGGCAAAGAATTCATCAGTGGTGCACGAGGAGGGTTGTGGCCAGGTGTGCTGGTCCACACTGTTAGGGGTGTGGGGCTGGTGGTAACACTGCCATGGATGTAGGGGCTGGTGGTAACACTGTCTCTGGGGTAGTGACAGCAACGAAAGCAGGTGAGGTCTAACAATAGCGCAGCACTAGCACAAATATCCAAGCAGCAGCTATAAAGGTAGTAGTAGTAGCTGATGCAATTTTATCAGAAGTCATAACAACTGTACCTAAGGAGTTCCTCAAAACATGAAGGCAAACATATGAAATATATAACATACTTTGCCCCACCGTATGAACTTCTTAAGGCAAATATAA
>JAYMFT010097880.1:0-13842 GCA_038088735.1 Panulirus argus | reverse complement strand
TATTTATACTTGATCGCCATTTCCCGCTTTACCGAGGAAGCGCCAGGAACAGACGAAGAAAGGCCACATCCGCTCACATCCTTTCTCTAGCTGTCAGGTGTAATGCACCGAAATGATGAAGTCACTTACTCGAACCCGGGCCTGCCATGAGCCCGTTGTTCCCTCGTGTTCTGGCATCTTGTATGACCACATCTCACCGGCTCCACTAATTATGACGGTCTTGGATGGGTAGGGAGAGGGAGACAGACAGACAGAGGATGAAGATGTGGATGTAGAAAACGATCTGAGTTCCTCAGGTGTCTATACAGACGTGACTCGTAAAGGTGAAAATGGTATAAGACGAGAAGAAGGCGAAAGAGGAAAGAGAAGAATTCCATAGCTTCTCTGGTGTGGGAAGGGAGGAGGAGGAGGAGGAGGAGGAGGAGGAACAGACAGCATTAGATAACGGTCAATCCTCGCATAAATACAGAGAAACTACGGGAAGCAGCAGCCAGGCGCGGTTCACGTATTTAGGCTGAGGGTAAACCAGTGTGGTGGCGGTGCCGTTGCTACATCCACTGGGAGCTCGCCCCACAAAAGGTCCTTTTTGAACTCGTAATTCCCAGAGCGACGGTGCAGAAGCTGTCGATCTTCAAAGCTTCACTCGAGAGCAGATCGATTCGACTGACATGTGTGAACGAACTGTGCTCGAGAGACATGAGGCTCTTGAACGGTTCCCTGGGCTATTCTGGACGACATATACTCAAGGTGGAAATAGTTATGTGAGGACGAATGCTCAGGCTACCGGTACTTATGTGCAAAGAACGTTTATTTCTTGAAGAAATAAGGAAAAATACTACAGTGAAAAAATAAAACATAAACCTGGACACACGCACACACACACACACACACACACAGACACACAAACACACATTTTCAATCGTTATTTTAGCGAAGGCAGTGTGACCAGAACAGTTATGTGGCCCTGGTGGGAGCCTGGTGTTGTGTCATAACTTGAACGCTGAGTAAGAAGGTTGGGCACTGTGTGGCAAGGTCAGGTCGGGAGAATCTTATTCCCTTAACCACGACGGTACTTCCTTAGGCCAAGACAGTGCTGTCCTTGTGCACGACGATGCCACCTTGAACGCGACGGTACTATCCTTGTGCATGACGGTACAACCTTGAGCAATACGGTACTACCCATGACCACGACGGTATGTCCTCTTGAGCACGACGGGACGACCACCTTCTTCATCACGACGGTAGTCGACCTCTCGGGCTAATAGCGTGACCTTTGGCTTGGCCCTTCATATGATGCACTTACGTAGCCCGAATTGCATGATCCTATTATATAACCAGATCTCATGACTTGATCATACGACCCGATTTGATGAGGTGATCCGATTACATGGCCTCCCGATTACAGAACCATCATTACTGGAGCCATGTCGCCCAATTTAGTCTCCCCTCACAGTACCAAGGTGATCAACGTTATATGGTCTGTTTATTAAGGTACGGACGGGGAAAAGTTCCTAACGGAGACAAGGCCTTAAATGAAATATGAAAAGGGTTCAGGAGATACAGAGGATTATTGGTAGAGGAACAAATATAACCCAGCACTTTTGATGGACGAAAGGAGAAACCCGTCTCTGAAAAAGGGTCAGGTGTTAGCAGTTAGGAAGAGAGGAAAAGAAATGAGCAAAGAGTTCCAAAGCTTGGCGGTGTAGGGAAAGAAACAGACATCACAACTGCCCACCACCCTGGAGTTACCCAACGGCCAGACAGTAATTATTCGATGCTTTGGCTTCCCGAGTGTTGTATGGTCTGACTAACGGCATTGGGGGGGGGGTTGTGGGGGGCACACACAACCAGCCAGTTCTCGGAAGCAGAAAATGAAGGAATGTCTACTACAGTAGGTGAGGGGGGGGGGGGATGAACCGTTACTGCTGCATTGGCAAGTGGGTCAAGGTCTGAAGTCAGACTGGGAGTGTTGGTAAGTCGGACTGCTCTGGACTCTCTCAAGTACGTATGCAGAGTTGGAACCTCTCCAGATGTGAGAGCAGTATTCCATTCAAGGACGAACCAATCTTTGGTATAATGGGAGCAACTGTTCAGAGGAGAAGAATTTTTATCATCTGGACAGGACTCCCAAATTCTTAGAGGCAGACTTAGTTGTTTGTGTGATGAGGTGCCTTCAAGATGGATTAGGCATTGCAGTGGAATCAAGTATGTGGGAAAGTTGAGAGAGATATAAGAAAGAGAAATGGGAAGAAATTGGTCAAACTGAGTTTTTATAGAGGCAGTTATGAAGACACTAGACGTAGATCGAATAAGATAGATCGAAGAAGATAAGTTGCAGCGGACTGAAAAGAATTGGAGGAATGGTGTTGAACAGTCGGAATTCAGGTGCATTTGGTTATCTATGGAAGATAGCAAACTCTCTATCGAAAGGAAGAGCGTAGAAGACAGAACACAGACCTCAGGGACACCATGGGGAAACCGTCCTTGTGCCCATAGGTACGAATTCACCCATTTCTAAAAGGCAGGATTCTTCTTCTTCCTCCAGACCTCTTAAATTCTATTTTCTTCTCTCCTTGCTGAACTGGCTGGACCTCACCTTGGTAGACCCATGCGTTTCGCCATAAATGCGCCGCACCAAGCGCATGTGCGTGCGTTGCACCAAGCATCTAGATTCATAATGTATTGGCCTGGGAAGTAATGGTCCAAACACGACACACTGTGTCTAGTAATTCATGAATCATTGTTGAACAGACGACAGCGGGACAGGCAACGGCTGGACGGTCAACTGTGGGACGGTCAGCAGTGAGACAGGCAACACTGAGACAGTCATGAGTGGGACGGTTAACAGTGGGGTCAACAATGGGACAGACAACAGTGGGAAGGTTAACAGTGAGACGGTCATCAGTGGGACGGTCAACAGTGGGACGGTCAACAGTGAGACGGTCAATAGTGGGGCAGACAACAGTGGTGTGGTCAACATTGGGACCAAGGCAGTTCCCCCTCCCCGCCCTCCCCAGTGTTTGTATGTCTAGTAAACATTTACGTAGTTCTTTACGAGAATGTTTCCCAGGATTATCAACCAATATCATACATTTATGCGTCGCGTCAGACTGTGTGTTGATCGTGTTGGTGGTGAGGGCCAAAGACTCGGCCTTGACCTGCTAAAGCTCTGCTGAGGTCTACGGAAGATCTCTTAGGCTTCGTTGGAGGCCGCGAATCAAACTTTCGTTGGAGATCACATATTAAATTTGTTGGAGGCCACGATTTAAACTTTCGTTGGAGGCCAGGAATCAAACTCTCGTTGGAGGCCACGAATCAAACTTTCGTTGGAGGCCACGAATTAAACTTGTTGGAGGCCACGAATTAAACTTTCGTTGGAGGCCACGAATCAAAATTTCGTTGAAGGACACGGATTAAACGTTTGTTGGTGACCACGAATTAACCATTCGTTGGAGGCCACAAATTAAACTTAAATTGGAGGACAAGAATTAAACTTGTTGGAGGCTACGAAGAAATGTTTTTTGATGTTGACCATGATGAAAAACTTTCCTTGGTGGCCACGAAATTAAACTTTTGCTCGAGGCCACGAAGAACAATCTCCCTGGAGGACACAAATTAATCTCTTTTTCATCAGTAATACTTGACCCCCATGTCCTACGCCGCAATGTTGGTTCACTTACCCTTTTCTATAGGTATTACTTTGGCTTTTGCTCCCGAGAGCTGGTTGCTTGTGTGCCGCCACCACTAGCTAGACCACGGAATACTCGGCAAGCTGCTGCGTCACATGATTATTGTGTGGCCATCGGCAACTCAAGGGTGTGCCGTTTTCATAACTGCTTCTTTCCCTACACGTCGAAGCTTTGGAAATATCTACGTTCTCATGTCTTTCCCATTAATTATGACCTGGCTCATATCAAGAGACATGTTTTTCTTTTTCAAAAATTTGTAAATACTTTTCCTGTCTGTTTTTCCCCCTTTCTCAATTCTCACTATATTTCAATTAGGGCCCGGCTTTGATATATACTTTTTTCCGTGACTGGAGCCTTCAACATAAAAAATCCTAAAACCTAACTTAAATCCTAACCTAACCTAACCTAACCTAAAACCTAACCTAAATCCTAACCTAACCTAACTAAAACCTTAGCTAACCTAACCTAACCTAAAATTTAACCTAACCTAACCTAAAATCTAACCTAACCTAACCTAAAACCTAACCTAAGTTAACATAAAACCTAACCTAACCTAACTTAAAACCTAACCTAACTTAAAACCTAACCTAACATAAAACCTAATCTAACCTAACCTAACCTAAAACCTAACTTCAAACCTAACTTAACCTAATATAAAATCTAACCGAACCTAAACTAAAACCTACCTAGCCTAAAACCTAACCTAAAATCTAAGATAAAACCTAACCTAACCTAAAACCTAACTGAACCTAAACTAAAACCTACCTAACCTAAAACCTAATCTAAAATCTAACATAAAACCTAACCTAACATAAAACTTAACCTAACCTAAATCCTAATCTAACCTAACCTAAATCCTAATCTAACCTAACCTAACCTAAAACCTAACCTAACCTAACCTAACCTAACCTAAAACCTAACCTAACCTAATGTTAAACCTGACCTAACCTGAAACCTTACCTAACGTAACCTAAAACATAACCTGAAACCTTACCTAACGTAACCAAAAACATAACCTGAAACCTTACCTAATGTAACCTAAAACCTAACCTAACCTAACCTAAAACCTAACTTAACCTAACCTAAAATCTTACCTAACCTAACCTAAAACTTAACTTAACCTAACCTAAAATCTTACCTAACCTAACCTAAAACATAACCTAACCTAAAACTTAACCTAAGCTAACCTAAAATCTAACCTGAACTAACCTAACCTAACCTAACCTAAAAGCTAACCTAACCTAACCTAAAATCTAACATAACCTAGTCTAAAACCTAATCTAACCTAAAATCTAGCTTAACCTAACCTATATCTTAAACTAAAACCTAACCTAACTTAAAACCTTACCTAACCTAACTTAAAACCTTACCTAACCTAACTTAAAACCTAACCTAACCTACCTTAAAACCGATCCTAACCTAACCTTAAAACCGAACCTAACCTAACCTTACAACTAACTTAACCTAAACTAAAACCTAACCTAATCTAACCTAACCTAACTTAAAACCTAAAATATAAGCTAAAACCTAACCTAACCTAAAACCTAACCCAACCTAACCTAAAACCTAGCCTAACCTAAAACCTTACCTAACCTAACTTAAAACCTAACAACCTAAAACCTAACCTAACACCTAATACCTAACCTAACCTAACATAACCTAAAACCTAACCTAACCAACCCTAAATCCTAACCTAACCTAACCTAACCTAAACCTACAAGCTAACCTAACCTAACATAACCTAAAATCTAACCTATAACCATAGCTAACCTAACATAACCTAAAACCTAACCTATAACATAACATAAGCTAACCTAACCTAACCTAAAACCTAACCTATAACCTAACCTAACCTAACCTATAACATAAGGTAACCTAACATAACCTAAAACCTATCCTAAAACCTAACCTTACCTAACCTAAAACTTAACCTTGAACCAAACCTAACCTAACCTAACCTAAATCCTAATCTAACCTAACCTAAAACCTATAATAACCTAACCTAATCTAACCTAACCTAAATCCTAATCTAAACTATCCTAAAACCTAACCTAACCTAACCTAACGTTAAACCTAACCTAACGTAACCTAAAACCTAACCTAACCTAACCTAAAAACCTAACCAGCCTAACCTAGCCTGACTTAAAACCTAACCTCACCTAATCTAACCTAAAACCTTACCAAACCTAATTTAACCTAAAACCTAACCTAACTTAACCTATAACCTAAACTAACCTAAAACTTAACCTGAAACCTTACCTAACCTAAAGCCTTACTTAACCTAAAACCTAACCTAAACTAACTTAAATCCTAACCTAACCTAACTTAAAACCTAACATAACGTAACGTAAAACCTAATGTAACCTAACCTAAAACATAACCTAGCCTAACCTTACAGCTAACCTAACCTAACTTAAAACCTAATCAACCTAAAATATAACCTAACCTAACCTAAAACCTAACCTAACCTAACGTAACCTAAAACCTAACCAAACGTAACCTAAAACCTAACCTAACGTAGCCTAAAACCTAACCTAACGTAGCCTAAAACCTAACCTAACGTAACCTAAATCCTAACCTAACGTAACCTAAAACTTAACCTAACCTAAAACCTAACCTAACCTAACCTAAGAAACTGGGTGTCCTGTTTAGATATCGTAGCTTTTTCTCTTCAAAACAGTTGCTCCTTTTACACAAGGGATTGATTCGTCCTTGTATGGAATACTGCTCCCACATTTGGGTTGGTCCGACTTATGAACCGTCCCAGGCTAACTTCCAAACTTGACCACCTAGCCGTACGCCTCAATATCTTTTCACTTTCCCTTTTCTATAGGTATTACTTTGGCTTTTGCTCCCGAGAGCTGGCTGCTTGTATGCCCCCAGCACTAGTTAGACTACGGAATACTCGGCAAGCTGTTGTTTCACATGGTTGTTGTGTGGCCATCGGCAACTCGAGGGTGTTACGTTTTGATAACTGCTTCTTTCCCTACACGTCGAGGTTTTGGATCTCTCTACCTTCTCATGTCTTTCCCAATAACTATGAGCAGGCTCATTTCAAGAGACGTTATTCACTTTCTCAAAAATTTGTAAATACTTTCCCTCTCTGTTTTTCCCCCTTTCCCAGTTCTCAATATATTTCAGTTAGGGCCCGGCTTTGATGTGTACTTTTGTCCGTGACTGGAACCTTCAACATAAAGAAAAAACTAATACCTAACCTAACCTAAAACCTAACCTAAATTAGACTAAACCTAACCTAACCTAGCTTAAAAGCTAATTTAACCTAAAATCTAACCTAACATAACGTAAAACCTAACCTAACCTAAATTAAAACCTTACCTAACTTAACCTAAAACCTAACCTAACTTAACCTAAAACCTAACTTAACCTAAAACCTAACTTAACCTAAAACCTAACCTAAACTAAAACCTAATCTAACCTAAAGCCTAATCTAACCTAACCTAACCTAACCTAAAACCTAACATAAAACAAAACTAAATCTAACCTCACCTAAAACCTAACCTAACATAACCCAAAACAAAACTAAATCTAACCTAACAAAAAAGCTAACTTAACCTAACCTAACCTAACCGAACCCAAAACAAAACTAAATCTAACCTAACCTAAAACCTACCCTAACCTAACCTAACCTAACCTAAATCCTAACCTAACCTAAAATCTAACCTAACCTATAACCTAACATAAATTAAACCTAACCTAAAACCTATCCTAAAATCTATCCCAAAACCTAACCTGAAACCTAATCTAACTTTACCTAAAACCTAACCTGAAACCTAATCTAACTTAACCTAAAACCCAACTTTACCTAACCTAAAACCTAACCTAAAAGCTAACCTAACCTACCCTAACCGAAGCATAACATATCCTAACCTAAAACCTAACCTAACCTAACATAAAACCTAAATCTAACCTAACCTAACCTAAACTAAAGCCTAACGTAACCTAACCTAAATCCTAACCTAACCTAAAACTTAATCTAACCTAACTTAAAATCTAACCAAACCTATAACCTAACCTAAAACCTAACCTAAAATATAACCTAAAACCTAACCTAAAATGTAACATAAAACCAAACCAGAAACCTAATCTAACTTAACCTAAAACCTAACCTTACCTAACCTAAAACCTAACCTTACCTAACCTAAACATAAACCTAACCTAAAAACTAACCTAACCTGACCTAAATCCTAATCTAACCTAACGTAACCTAAAACCCAACCTAACGTAACCTAAAACCTAACCTAACTTAACGTAAAACCTATCCTAACCTATCCTAACCTAAAACCTAACGTAACGTAACCTAAAACCTAACGTAAGGTAACCTAAAACCTAACGAAACCTAACCTAAAACCTAACCTAGCGTAACTTAAAAACTAACTAAATCTAACCTAAAACCTAACCTAACCTAAAACCTAACCTAACCTGAAACCTTACCTAACCTAACGTGAAACTAACCTAACCTAGCCTGAAACCTTACCTAACCTAACCTAAAACCTAACCTAACCTGAAACCTTACCTAACTTAAACTAAAACCTAACGTAACCTAACCTAAAACCTAACGTAACCTAACCTAAAACCTAACGTAACCTAACCTAAAACCTAACCTAGCCTTACCTAAAAGCTAACTTAACCTAACCTAAAACCTAACCTAAAACCTAACCTAATCTAAGAAACTGGGTGTCCTGTTTAGATGTCGTAACTTTTTCTGTTCTGAACAGTTGCTCCGTTTACACAAGGGACTGATTTGCCTTGCATGGAGTACTGCTCCCACATTTTGGGTGGTTCTACTTTTGTCTCCTTATTTGACAGAGTCGAGTCGAAAGTGATCCGACTTATGAACTTTCCCAGGCTAACTTCCAAACTTGACCACCTTGCACTACGCCGCAATTCTGTTCACTTTCCCTTTTTTATAAGTATTACTTTGTCTTTTCCTCCCGAGAGCTGGCTGCTTGTGTGCCCCCACCACTAGCTAGACCACGGAATACTCGGCAAGCCTCTGCGTCACATGATTATTGTGCGGCTGTCGGCAACTCAATTGTGTGCCGATTTGAAACCGCTTCTTTCCCTACATGTCGAAGCTTTGGAACTTTCTAGACTTCTCATGTCTTTCCCAATAACTATGACCTGGCTCATTTCAAGAGACGTTTTTATTTTTTTCAAAATTTATAAATACTTTCCCTGTCTGTTATTCCCCCTTTCTCAGTTCTCTCTATATTTCAGTTATGGCCCGGCTTTGATGTGTGCTTTTGTCCGTGACTGGAGCCTTCAAGATAAAAAAAACTAAAACCTAAGATCTAACCTAACCTAACCTAAAACCTAACGTAAATTAACGTAAAACCTAACCTAACCGAAAACCTAATCTAACTTAACCTAAATCCTAACCTAACCTAACCTAAAACCTAACCTAACTTAACCTAAAACCTAACCTAACTTAACCTAAAACCTAACCTAACCTACCCTAAAACCTAAAACCTAACGTAACTTAACCTAAAACCTAACGTAATTTAACCTAAAACCTAACTTAACCAATGACCTAAAACCTAACCTAACCTACCCTAAAACCTAACCTAACGTAACTTAACCTAAAACCTAACGTAATTTGACCTAAAACCTAACTTAACCAATGACCTAAAACCTAACCTAACCTAAAACCTAACCTAATGTAACCTAACCTAAAACCTACCCTAACCTAACTTAAAACCTAATATAACCTAAAACCTAACCTAACGTAAAACCTAACATAACCCAACGTAAAACCTAACCTAACCTAACCTAAAACCTAAACTAACCTAACCTAATCTAATCTGACCCAACCTAACCTAAAACCTAACCTAATCTAACCTAAAACCTAACCTAATCTAACCTAAAACTTAACCTTACCTAACCTAAACTACCTAAAACCTAACCTAACCTAACTTACCTAAAACCTAACCTAACCTAACTTACCTAAAACCAAACCTAACCTAACGTAACCTAACCTAAAACCTAACGTAACCTAACGTAAAACCTAACGTAACCTAACGTAAAACCTAACGTAACCTATCCTAAAACCTAACGTAACCTATCCTAAAATCTAACGTAACCTATCCTAAAATCTAACGTAACCTATCCTAAAATCTAACGTAACCTATCCTAAAACCTAACGTAACCTATCCTAAAACCTAACGTAACCTATCCTAAAACCTAACGTAACTTAACCTAAAACCTAACGTAACTTAACCTAAAACCTAACCTAACTTAACCTAAAACCTAACCTAACTTAACCTAAAACCTAACCTAACCTAACCTAACCTAACCTAAATCCCGACCTAACGTAACGTAAACTCTAACCTAACGTAACCTAAATCCCGACCTAACGTAACCTAAACTCTAACCTAACGTAACCTAAATCCCGAACTAACGTAACCTAAACTAACGGAACCTAAATCCCGACCTAACGTAACCTAAACTCTAACCTAACGTAACCTAAATTCCGACCTAACGTGACCTAAATTCCGACCTAACGTAACCTAAATTCCGACCTAACGTAACCTAAACTCTAACCTAACGTAACCTAAATCCCGACCTAACGTAACCTAAACTCTAACCTAACCTAGCCTAAAATCTAATCTAACCTTAAGCCTAACCTAATCTAACCTCAAACCTAACCAAACCTAACCAAAAACTAAACCCAAAAAACCTAACCTAAAACCTAATATAACCTGACATAAAATCTAACCTAAACTAACCTAAAACCTAACCTAAACAAACCTAAAATCCAACCTAACCTGACCTAAAACCCAACCTAACCTGACCTAAAGCCCAACCTAACCTGACCTAAAACCCAACCTAACCTCACCTAAAACCTAACCTAACCTAATCTAAAACCTAACCTAGCTTAACCTAAAACCTAACCTAACCTAAAACCTAACCTAGCTTAACCTAAAACCTAACCTAACCTAAAACCTAACTTAGCTTAACCTAAAACCTTACCTAACCTAAAACCTAACCTAACCTACTGTTATATGCAGGTCTAAGTCTTTCCTCTCATGTCGCATGGTAATAGATCACTGCTCGTATTATGTAAGCTTATTTACATGCATGTAAATGTTATTAAATCCCTTCGTTTCTTTCATGTGCTTATTTTTTTTTTTAAGTATTCGTGTTTGTATATGTAACATATTTTTATAAAGGTTTTTTCTCATTACATTGATTCTCTTTAATATTTAACAATATTGATAGATTTTTATCTTTACAAACTACCGGAACATTATCCATGCGAGCTTCAACATGGCCGAGGGTTGGCTAAAATGGCTGCATTAATTACGAACTACCGAGACGTAATTGGCTGTTAGCTTTGGTTAGGTTTGCTTGGATACATTAGGTTGCTTAAGTTAACAAGGAGTGGCTGGATTGTCTCGCTGTGTTTTATGTATAGTTCTTACTAGAGGCGTGGGTTTTGGCCTCATAAATTCCCCGAGACTCAAAACGTTCCTCACAGTTTTTGCGTTGGATTCTTGTTGACATCTCTAAAATGAAGTCCCTTCTCATGAGATATCACCGCCAGCTGGATTCGTGAGCGTGAAATAATTGTGAAAATAATTTTCGGTAGAACTTGCGTTTTTATATAGACTCCCACATATCTACGAATTGATCAACAATATAATAATTTGTCTATTTATTTAGCTCTGCTGTGTTCCCTATTTAATAGGATGCAGCAGGCACGTACAGCTCTCGCAACATCACTCAGCCTCATTGATAAATGTAATGGTGACTTATGTAGTGTTACGGGGAGAGAGTTTTACACTAGTGTTGCCCCGTCTCTCTTCAATCATTATGGATGCAACACTCCTCTGTACACACACACACACACACACACACACACACACATCCCCCCAGCCTAAGCCAGGTACCCATTTATCGACCAGCCCCGAGAGGAGGAGAATAAGTACCTGGGTTGGGTGTGGGCCGACTACAATACTTAGGATTCGAACCCTTGCAGGGTCCGACCCCAGGCTTGCCCGTGCTGACGCATGGTCAGTAACGCTAGCTTTTGTGTGTGTGTGTGTGTGTGTGTGTGTGTGTTAGTGCGTGTTAGTTTGTATGTTAGTATGCATGTTAGTGTGTGTGTGTGTGTTACGGTTCTGCTGTAGACTATTCTGCTATTGCAAGAGTCGAACTCAGTTCACAGATGAACCAGACATGATTTTTTGATGATATATTTTTTCCCGGCGAGAGGCTGGTCGGAAATTAGTTTTATGCAGAGCGGCAGTGAAAAATGTATTTAAAAAAGGAGGAAAAGAAAAAACTACTCATATTTTCGGACGGCATATTGCAGACTGCAAGGTAGATGAAGGTTATTAGTAATACGTGTTCACGTTTCCACACACACACACACACACACACACACACACACACACACACACACACACACACACACACACACACACACACCTGCAGGGAAAAGTCTCACTGCAATCACTGACGTAGGATAATATAGTGAGTGGCTGACAGCAACGTGTGGAGGGTACCTTTAAGTAAAGGGGGACACTGTGGAGGGTTGGGGGTTGGATTGGATGGCAACGGGACTCAAGTGAACTGGTTAAGGCACGGACTCTAGGGCCTAGGGTAGACGGTGGGCTCTGCATATGGGCCCTGAGACTGGTTAAGGGATAGATCCTAAGGCATTCAGACGGACGTTGGGGCCAGCAGATGGGCCCCTAGACTGGTTAGGAGAAGGGCCTTAGGGTCTAGGAACTCAGCACAGACGTAAAGGGCCTGCAGACGGACCCCTGGATTAGCTGAGGGACAGACCCAAGGGCATAGGGCAATCAGACGGACGGTGGGTCCTGCAGTCGGGCACTAGGGGTGGTTGAGGGACCCTAGGACATCGGGGCCCACGGATGAACATAAGGACTGGACGGCAGAGCAGTAGACGGTTACAAGACTGTCTACGGGAAGGCGCATCGACAGAGACAGAGGGATGCTTACTCAAGGCCGTACCAGAACTAGGTAAGGGACACCAGAACTTGGTTAAGGGACGTAAGGGGATGCTTAAGGGACGTGCAAAGATTAGTTGAGGGATGTCAGGAATTGGTAAGGGACGCTAGGGAGTCATAAATTGCGAAGGGAATTTAAGACTAGTTAAGAGACGCCACGACTTGGTCGAGGGACGCTAGGTCTACTTAAGGGACGCCAGGACTAGTCAATGGTATTTTGAAATTCGGTAAAGGGACGCTGGAACTATTTCAAGAATATCTGACAGCTCGAGGAACACTGAGACCGGCCGAGAGTTGCCGTAGCTGGCCAAAGAACGCTGTGGCTGGCCGAGAATCGCCGAAGTTGGCCAAGGACGCGCCGAAATTGGCTGAAGGTCGCTGGAACTGGTCAAGAGACGCCAAGACTGGCCAAGAGTCGCTGAGGCTGGTTGAGGGAGAACTGGAGGACGCAGACGGTGTCTACAACGAGGTCATAGAGGCTGGAACTACCTGCAAGAAGCCTAGACTGCAAGAGCGCCGGTGGACCACTAGTATGGGCACCTCACACAGGCACACAGACACGGGGGCTGGATGAAGAGGCCGGCCGAAAGACAAGGGTACTGGCTGATGGACATGGGGGTACTGGCAAAGCATAACTACAAACTGGCCTCCGTCAGCTGGCCAAAAGCTATGAAAGTTTGGCCGGCGACGTCACGCCTCACCTACACGACTCCTGCATGGAATTAACGAATCTCTTCATTTCAAAACCTTCAACTGTCTAAATATACACGAATGAGGTGCTGGCTGTCAGAGCAAGATGAAATAATGACATCCTGCTGGAGTTCAGGATCCTTCCATTCACACTCCGCCAGCGCTAGACATATCACTGACCACTGCTGAGGAGAAGGCGATCCTAATATGCTTAGATAAACATTTACGACGACGTGTGACGCAGTTCCGCGGCTATAAACAGCCTACCTGATCAGTGGAGGAAGGATGCATCCTTGGTACTAAACACAGCAGTTAGGGGTTACAGACAAGTACAGACAAGCCACTGAAATCACCTCTGGGAAATTATATATATATATATATATATATATATATAGATATATATATATATATATATATATATATATATATTATCCCTGGGGAGAGGGGAGAAAGAATGCTTCCCACGT
>JAYMFT010097869.1:0-13843 GCA_038088735.1 Panulirus argus | reverse complement strand
GGGGGGGAGAGAGGGAGAGAGAGAGAGAGAGAGAGAGAGAGAGAGAGAGAGAGAGAGAGAGTCAAAAATAGTCAATCAACGAGTGAAAAAGAAGTTGAATGAGAGGGAGGGAGAAAAGGAGGGAGGGAGGGAGGGAGGGCGGAGGGGGTAGGGAGGGAAGAGAAAGGGATGGGAGGAGGCGTGAAACCCCACAAGGATCTATTATTCTACCATGTAATCTTATTACAGCCTTTGCCAAACCTTATCTGCCATTCTCCCCGTGTGTGTGTGTGTGTGTGTGTGTGTGTGTCCCTCTAGCATAGTGTATGGGGCACGTCCACGAACCACCCTCACACGCCCCATCCCCCATCACCCGACCACCCATTCCACAACCTCAAGTCACCGTCCGTATTCGTGTTATGTTAATCGTCCTACTTTCCTAACCTGCCCTCCCTCCCCCTCCCCCTTCGATCACCCTAGGTCCCCCCACCTCCATCACCCTAGTTATCCAACCCTGACACCCTCTAATCACCCAGTTCCAGCCGCCCCTCTGAACTGTCGTGGTCACCACCCTCAGGTATGCCAGTGTGGCAGCGGTGACCCAGCAGGGGTCAGCCCGGTGGCTAAACCCTGTTTTTGACGGCCGCGTCACGTACGCCTCACGGACAAGGTATTCCCCCCTCCTAGCCCAGCCTCCCCCCCTCCCCCCACCGTATCTCACGTAAATTATACGTAAGAAAAAAAAAGAAGAAGTAAATACACAATACGTTAAAATATGCAAATCCATTTTATGTGGGTGTAGTCACACGCTTGGCGTCCATCCGAGACAAGGGGAGAGGCTGTGGATGGGTGGGGGGAGGGGGAAGGGGAGAGGGTAGGGTGAGAGAGGGGATGGTGGGGAAAAGACAGATGCTGGAGTCTGAGTAAGATAGAGAGAGAGAAAGAGAAAACTGAAGGAGGGACGGAAGAGATAAAGGCTGGAGAGAGTAGCTGGATGGAAGAGTAGGGTGGGAGAGGAAGGAAGGAAGGAAGGGGTGGGGGGTGGGGGGCAGAGCGGAAAAGGAGAAGAAAGAGGGGACAGGGGTTGCATGCCGAAGGAAGAGGTGGAATGTGATGGTAACGAGAGGGGCGGGGAGGAGGGGGGAGGGGGGAAGGATAAGTTGTGTCCAGAAGGGAGGGAAGGGGAGGGAGGGGGGAGAGGTCAGGCTGGGGTGAACAAGGAACTATTCTCCGGCACATTATCTCCGGAGCCAGTGATTCGCACGGCTACCCCATCCTCCCTCCCACCCCGTCCTTCCTCCCCCCCCCCTGCACCCACGCATCCCTCCCCCTCCCCCGACTCTCCAGACCCCCCGTCCTCCCCTCCCCTGTAACCAGATTTAGCTCCCCTGCCTCTAACTATCACTGATAAGGCGGCGAAGGTCCCTGCCTTCCATTATCAACTCCATAACTAGCAACAAAAACAGTGAGGCTACGACCCACGACACGGGGCGGATGATTACCAATTGAATCTCGCGCCCGAGAGACGCGCGCTAAATTATCATACTGCTCTGCAGTTACCTCTCCCTGGCCTGTGTAGTTGTCGCCATCAGTGTTTAGGGCAGAGAAGTAACTCCCGTGGCTTAAGATTACGCTCCCATCCCCCCGCCCTCTCCCCGTGTGTGTGTGTGTGTGTGTGTGTGTGTGTGTGTGTGTGTGTGTGATTTTTTCCACGATTTCCACCTGGGGTGCCAAGAGTGGAATGCAATCCAGCAACAGTGGATGGGCAGGTGAGTGACTACGGACATATATCCGTGTGTATAATCGTACCATAAATATCTCGCTCCACATTCAGAGCAATATCGAAACATCCACCTCCTATTTTATCGCTACACTATCAATATCATTTTTTAATTTGGGCAGTTTTATGTGCCAGAGAGAGAGAGAGAGAGAGAGAGAGAGAGAGAGAGAGAGAGAGAGAGAGAGAGAGAGATCCGACGAGTAGCTGCTATTGATGTTATTTTCCTGGCTGTTCCACTGATCTGTTTAAGTGATCAGAGACAGATATTTTCCAAGACCTAACTTACACACACACACACACACACACAGGCTCACCCTCCTTTAAACACCAGTACAACAGGGAAGCTTACAAATTTCAGAATAAAAGTTAGATAAACACTGAAAATACTAATGTAAAAGATAGCACTGAAGTTGCGTTTGTCCGACGCGTTAATTCATGAACGAAAGCTGGAGATGAGGTTAATAATGACTACAGCTGGGGGCTCACACAACAATGGTTTGTGCAAACGCTAACAGGTTTCTTGTATACGAATACAGTATGTAGTGGTCGAGGGGTCTCCTGTACGTATACCCTGTCAATACCTAAGTAGTCGTTGAGACACAGTTCGCTATATTTATCTGTCCGGGTTGGTCCGGCTGTTGACGAAGACCACACGTCTGGTGAGGGGTTGGTGGCAGCGAGGAAAGTTATAAAGAATTGTCTCAACCCCGACGGTACCACCTAAGACCACGACGGTACATCCCTTGACCATGACGGTACCATCACTGAAACGCGACGGTACAACGACCTTTGAGCACAATGGTACCATCCTTAACCACGAGTACCACTCCCCTGTCCTTTCACACGGCAATACGACCCTTGAATACGACGGTACGACCTTCTGAACATTACGGTTCGACCCCCAGGGTACGACGGCCTAGTCTTTGACCTCCCGACGAGTGACGGCTGGGTGGCTGGCCACTTAACGCCACCACTCTCCCAGGGGGGAGAGGGTGAGGAAGTGGCCTGCAATTGGTAGCAGGTTGGCCACTTACCACCACCATCCTGCCGCCCATCCATCAGCGGGAGAGTTCAGAGTGAGAGTGACAGAGGCGACGTCCGTCCGGCTTATACCCACACACACTCCACGTCACTCTCACTTGACTACCATTGCCCCAGCTCACCTTGTCTGGCCCGCCCGCCCGCCCGCCCGCTCGTGGGGAGGCCTCTCCCTGGGTGAGGGGTGCTCCTGAGCCCCTTCCTCCATGGTGTCTACCTACAAGCACCTACGATTCTGTTACGAGGCAGAGTTAGTGCGTTGCGCTCACCGGGTGGTGGATACATAGACAAATAGGGATACATAGATAAATAGATAGATACACAAATGTATAGACAGAAAGATAAACAGACAGATAGAGAGAAAGAAAGATTACAATAATACTTAGATCAAACAGACCCAAGGTCCAAGCACGGTGGTCTGGCCATAACACTGCTGAAAATGATGTTGTCCCCTTGAAAGCAGAAGAAAAGGATGACAATGGAGAGAGAGAGAGAGAGAGAGAGAGAGAGAGAATGACGGTAATAAAAAGTTTATCTGAACTACATATAACCAGAGGCTATAAATAATATAAGCAGAAATTACATATTCAAGAACAAACAGTAAGGCTTGATGTACATCTCAACATCTTTTCTAAGAAGATTTTTGCTTACATTCATGCCCTCTCCTCGGGTTTTTCTATCCCTCATAGAACTGTCCTCTGTTTAGGTCATCACACTGGTATAAAAACTTAAAAGTTGTGATCAAATCTACCGTAACTCTTCTGTCTTCCTTGGGGGTAGGTTATGGCCTTAATCCTTTCTCTGTAACTCAGTTCTCTTGATTCTGGTGTCATCTTAATTGCTCTCCTCTGGACCTTCTCCATTAGATCTTTTTCCTCCTTCAGGCGCGGTGACCAAACCTGAGAAACATATTCTTCTTTGGGCCTTATGCAAGATGTGGACAACCTGCTAAAATTTCCCTTCTTCGTATACTTGAAAGATATTCCGATATTTGCCAGCAGGGAGTCTGTCTCCTTCAACGTTCTCCTAATGTGGGACTCTGGCAACAGGTTAAGGACGACTCCACTTCCAACTCCCTCTCACACAAATTCCTGCAGATTATTTCCCGCAAGACAATGTTCATACTGAGTCATACTTTCACTGTCCCATCCTCATTACTTTTCATTTACTCGGGGTGAATATCATCAACTATGTATCACACTAACTTTGGAGTTTGTCTCAGTCTCGTTTTGCGCGCGCGCGCGCGTGTGCGTGTGTGTGTGTGTGCATGCATGTGTACGTAATGGCTCTTATTCTGAGCTCCTTCTAAGTTGGCCTCATTGCAAACCCACATCTATCAAGCCAACTACAATACGTTCACAACGTGCATCCCTTTAACCTAACCCCAGCCAAAACCTATATCCTTGCGTAATCAAATGTGTAAAGATCAGCTGGAGAGGGTACAGAGGGGCAGAGCAGTTATTGTAACACATGGAGGGCAATGTGCACTACCCATCCTGTCCATATACTGGTAAATACTGGAGTCGCAAGTCCGACGGTACGATCCTTGAGTAAGACGGTACGACTCATGAGTACGACGGCACGACCTTTGGGTAAGACGCTACGACCCATGAGTACGACGGCTCGACCCTCGAGTACGACGGCACGACCTTTGGGTAAGACGCTATGACCCATGAGTACGACGGCACGACCCTTGGGAAAGACGGTACGATCCTTAGGTATGATGGCCTGGTCTTTACATCGGACCATTAGCAGCCAGCTGTACGGACCGGGTCATCAAAGCTAAAGCCTGTGCAGTCGTACTCAGTGGGTCGTGCCGTCGTCATGCTCTCCCGCCGGATCTCCCTGCCCTCCCGAGGGCCTGGCCAACCCCAATGGCACCACCCCAGCAACCCGATGACACACACACTCACTAACCATGCAGATACAAATAATTTAACAATTCAACAAAGAGTATATCATAATTATTACTGTCATCATCATTATCATTATTAACAAGGGCACTAAACGTCCTCTGGAAAGGGAGCCTGGACTCTGGAGTAATACCACAAAGTCCGACACTGACCCGCATCGACCAGCTCCACAGAGACGCAGACAAAAAGAAAAAAAAAATGCTATCGACCAAAAACATTTATATCGCACATCATGACATTTTTCGAGGAAGTCCTAAGATGCAAGTTGAGTAACTTCATATAAACCAACCATCTACACGGCCCACGACCCGCATGGATTCAGTGCGGGAGGATCACGCCTCTCTTGGCTGATTCTTCAGTACGATACAACTGTGGAGGCGCTGGAGGACGGACAATATTGATGTAACCTAAACAGGCTTTGCCAATAGCCACTGACAAATGTAACCACGATGTCAAACCTCCTAGATAACTGAGCCGTACATAACTAGAAAATCTGGGAAATGAATGTACAAATCTCGACTAACACATCACAAGGCTGTTCCTAATGCCAACATGGTAAGATGCCTCGTTCCCTAAGGAACTGCGCTTGTACCTCTACTGTTCCCTCATTCTCATGTTTGACTCTGACGCTAACACAAGCCACAGTCTGCAGATGATGCCAGAATAAGTACAAAAATTCTATTAATATATATGTTGTGACAAGAGAGGATTGGAATCAACTGTATTATATCTCGGAATTAAAATATACAAGAACGCCGAAGTAATTATGTCTGATGACTTCATCTTCACCGGACATGACAAAACAACAGATACTCATTCTATAAGGATACCAGGGTGGCTACTGCGGACCTTCAAGACAAGAGAGTTAAAGCAATTGATAACGCTCTTCGAGGCAATAATACTCTTCCAAGCAGAATACTACGGCAACGCGCAAACACTATCAAGGATCTGAACTACTGGGAACGACTGAAAAAAAAAAGGGTAATACACTGTAAATATAGTTCAAATGAGGGAAAACTGAATGACATCAAGAACAAGAGGAAACAATGTAAAGATCCAGAGCCGAAGTCTGCAAATACACTGCCTGCGATTAATAGAAATACTATGGACTGTTCAGCGGAGAATTTTCAAACACAGTTTGGACAAGTTGTTACAAGGTGTGCTGGTCCAAACAGGACGAGGTGGTTAAGTAGGCCTACGAGCCGCAGCCTCCAACAACATGTGTGAGCTGAGGAACAAACACAGTAGTTGGTCGGGGGCTGAGGTGTAGGAGAGGAGGTTAGGGGAGGGGAGGTTAAGAGAGCCTCCGTTAACCATCGTCAGATTTACGTAACGTCAGCTGTACACACTTGTATCCCCAGGCCAGAAGGGTCTTCCGTCTACCCCTGAAGGTTCTGCCTGATACTGGAGCTTTCCTCCCTGGGGTGGCGTACCTCCTGATACTGAGGAGTGGTGGCAGTGGCGGTGTAAGAAATGAGGGATGATCTTAAAGACGGTGATGGCGTCAACATTTCCTTCCCGTTTTTGGTCTCCCTCTTGGTTCGATCTCCTTTTGTCTGACCCCCATCTCCCTCCTCCCTCCCTCCCTCTCTCTCTCTCTATCTCTCTCTCTCTCTCTCTCTCTCTCTCCCCTCGTCACTTTCTTCGCTCCTGACCGCATCACTCCACTGTCATCTCCCTTGGCCTCGATCCGCCTCTCCTCTTGGATCTACGGTCTGAGCTCCTGTCTCCTGTCTCCAACCCCCCTCCTCACCACCACCGGTCCTCCTCTTCCATCCATTCATCCGCTTCTCATCCCCACTCCCCCTGTGCTCGCCTTCTTCTTCCTCTCCTCCACTCGCACCTCGTACGTCTTCTCTCCCTCACCCTTCCTCCCTCCTTCCCCTGGCTCCATCAGAGGTCCGCCCCTCCCCCTCCTCCCCCAGGAGAACGTCTTGCCGCACCAGAATCTTAACACGGGAGGAAAAAAAGCCCTGGTGAGTTCCGGAGACCTTCAGGTTTCATTTTCTAAATGGAGTGAGCATAGTGGGACCCGCGACGGGGGGGCCAGCAACAGGCGGGGTGGGGCGGGGTGAGGCGAGGCGGGGCGGGGCGGGGCGGGGCGGGGCGGGGTGGAACGGAATTTAAGTGGCCTGATCGAAAGGGGCAAGACGGGGCACGGCGGGGTGGGGCAATATGAGACAGCAGTGAGAAGGATCGGGGCAAGGTGATGCGGGGCAGGGCAGGACGGGGAGGGGCGAGGCAGGGCGGGGCGGGGCGGGGCGGGGCGAGGTCTCTCAGCCTTGTGTTTTAACCCATGGCCAAAAATACGTGGCGGGTGTGTTACACAGGCTCGGCTGGCTGGGCCACACCACCTTCCGCCTCCTGACGACGTCCCAGCAGCAGGTGCCACACCCCCTACACCCCACCCTATCTACAAAAACACACCGAACTGGCCACATCGAGAGGCCAGTCCGCACAGAAACATCATAAACTTAATCAATACTAACAGTAAGCAGCCAACCAATCGCTCAAACTTAATTTAGATATTTCCATTCGCAATCCAGGAGGAGACAGAGGGCCTCTCACACGTTAACTGATCCATCCCCGTACAGGTCGTGACACTGCTGACAGCCGCCTCATGCTCAGGAGGAAAGGGAGAAGTACAAGACCTAACAGTCTTGTTGACCAACCAATCCCCATTATCTGGTCTATCATGCTAGCTGGTGCAGCATTCTTCCTTTATCGTATATGCCATCCACGTTTTGCACAGCATGCAGTGATGCAGCTCTGCAGCTTCAAACAGCCTGGTTGACCAGACACTTTCAGCAGGGAAGCTTAGACGTATTCTACACAGGGCGAGCAGCAGAATGTCATGACACCATCGTAAGGTTGGGTAAGGTAAGGTAAGGTAAGGTAAGGCAGTCCAAGGCAGGGCAGATTAATTTAAGGTAATGAAAGGCAAGGCAAGATTATGTAAGGTTCGGTAAGGTAAGGCTAAGCAATGTAAGATAGGTAAGGCAAGGCTAGATATTGTAAGATAAGGTAAGGTAAGGTAAGATAAGGTTTATCAATGTAGGGTAAGATAGGACAGAGCAAGATAAAATAAGATGAGGTACGGTCAGTTGAGGTAACGCATGGGATACAGACATCATAAACAGAAAACAGGCCGAACTAAAGCACATAATACAGAACTGACCTGAGTACAGAGTGCAATACACGATAACGCTAACTCTACAGTGGAGAGTGTAGATTAAAGTAAACAAATACTTTCCCCGGACCCTTCCCGGACCCCGCACTGCCTTCGTCGTCAACTGCCTCGTACACCCACCCACCCTACTGTTGCCCCGGGCCCCGTGTTCCCTCCGGTACCAGTGATCCCGTCGCTGCCCCGAACCCGTGTCACTTAATGTTGCTGCCCCGTTTGCAGCTGCGCCGACGCGTCGTTCAAGTGACCAGGAGGCAGCGGTGCGGGCGGTAACCCAATACCGGCCGGACGATTCGCGCAGCTTCCTCAAACCCAGCACCCAACGGCAGGTGACCCGGCCACACCCGCTGATGACGACGCGACGAGCATCCCAGCAGACAACCCAGAAGAACCCAAACCATTTTCTTTAATTTTCTTATCATGAGAAGGTTTAGTCTGTCTACACATACGGAGACAAAGGATTTCTGTGACAGTATGAGGTGATGAGCATACAGGTGGAGGATCGAGGTAGTGTGTATTGGCTAACGTGGTGGTGTTGGAGTGGTTGTTTCTCGTGGTAGACTAGTGGTGGTGGCGGGTGTGGTGTGGTTAGACCAGTGTTAGATGGTGTGGTAGATCAGTGGCGGAAAGTGTGGCATACCAATGGTGGATGGTGTGGCAGAACAGCGGTAGATGACGTGATAGACCGGTGGTGGTTGGTACGGCAAACCAATGGTAGCTGGTATGGTCGACCAGTAGTGGCTGGTGTGGCAGGCAAGTGGTAGGTTGCAGCAGCAGCAGCAGCACCCCTGTGGTGGCAGGCAGGAGCAAGCTGCCAATAAACGGTACCCCGGCAGCAATCAGAAAAAGGACAAGAGCGACGTTTAATTAAAAAATCTGGACAAAAGGGGGGGCGGTGCATGAGACAAAAGGGGGCACCACAATGGGGCGCCCCCCCCCACCCCACCCTTTGCACCGTGGGGGGGGGGAGAGGTAGAGGCTGGCCCGGGCCGAGCTAATTTCGCTGTGGCTGTAAACAGTCGGGCGATAATGTAAACAAGGGGGGCTCTTCTCATGGCTCCCGCCACACGCAATTACGCTACCCGCTCCCTCCCTTCATGGCCCTTCCTTTCTCCCTCCCTCCACTACCCTCCAATTACCCCCTCCCTCCACGGTCCTCCATCCTTCCATGGTCCAAAATGCCTCAATCCATGGTCTTCCGTTTCTCTCTCCATCCTCCGTCTACGGCTCTTTATGCCACCATCCACGGCCCTCCGACGTCTCCCTTAAATCCCTACACCACTCCCTCCCCCACAATCCTCCACCCCCCATCTGCCGTGACTCTCCATCCCACAATCCATGCCCCCCTCCCTCCCCCCCACTTTGCACGATTAAAGCTCACGCCACAAAAGTCAAATATGCAAGTAGACAGTGGACTGGCTCGCCCACAGGAGATGCTGTGTGGCATTAAATGAGGAATCATCCGACTGGCTTCATGTGACGAGCGGGGTGCCACAAGGCTCAGTCCTGGGACCCGTACTCTTTATACCAATGATCTACAGACAGAACTCACCTGCAGAACTTCAAGCCGAGTCGAAGGATGACTGACTGAAGATTCAGAGAGATTTAGACAAATTGACGGGAGTGATCAGGGACATGTCAAGTAAACTTTGATGTAGAGAAATACAGAGTAAGCATTTAGGTGATGAAAATATATTAATCACGAACATGAAATGTTCAATAGATCATTATTGGAAGCAGGAGAAGAAAAAGTCCTTGTAGTGATTATCAATGATGACCAAAGATTAACAAACAATGACAAGCTAAATACAGTAAAGCTGTGCTAGCTGAATATGGTAAAGCTATGACAGCTGAGTATATGAAAGACATGAACTTGAGATCTAATGTCTTCAAATGCTGTACTAAATAGTTTCCCCATCACAGCATAACAAAAATTTCTTCACGTTTTGTATAAATTCAGAGATGAGCAATAACCGCAGGAAATTAGAGGGAAGGGGAAAATAATATAGTAAAAGGGGCAATTCTATTTTTGTTTTCAGCAGTGGAGTTGTAGACCACTGACATAAATCACCACCAGTTGTCGTCAAGGCGACGACTACCAGTACCTTTAAATCAAGGCAACGCTGCACATACCTCAGTATTTTCCTTTTAGTTTTTCCTGGTGACTGTTGTTGTGCCGGAGGGCGCGGTGGTGGGTGGGTGGGAAGCCGCCTTCTGCATTATTATCGTGTCTTTGCCATAAATAAGATTAGGACCTCGGGAAACCACTATTGTCCAACGGCAGATAACATCGTCGTGGACCATCAGGTCTCCTGTTATCTGCCCTTCCCATGTACTGTTCCCTCTCTACATGGCCCCTCCGACCATCCCTCCCTCCATGGCCCTTCGCCCCCTCCAGCCTTCCGTCTCCGCCTTCTTCCACTGCCCTTTACCGCTCCCTCTATGGCTCTCCACCCCTCCCTCCTTCCAACTCCCTCCACTACACCCTCTATGGCTCTCCACCTTCACGTCCTTCTCCCTTCCTTTACGCCCCCCCCTGCCCCTTACCCTTCTCCTTCATGATCCTCGTCCCTCAACCCCTCCCCCTCCCAACATGACCACCCTTCCCCCAACAATAAAACCATCAGTATAAATTTTACTTCCTCCTCACGTCTTTTGGTTTAGTACATAAAGCCACAAAAAAAAGAAAAATCCAAGAGTGATGTTGTCAGGACGTGACCCACTCGTCCCTTCGCGAGACCTTAACCTGAACCAAGAGATGAAAATGAAATACAGAATTCAATTCCTCAAACATTTCGCAGGTCAATATAGATCTGGAGCTCAGTGTCAAGCAGGATCCCAGCGTTACACCAGGATCCCTTCAGAAAGGGGTCCTACGGTAATTATGAATAGATTAATAGTTTCAGGGTATACAGGTGTAAGGACAGACAGATAGACAGTCAGAACAGAGACACAGACAGACAGAGGGCACAAACCCTTAAGGACGACGGTACGAAAGCTGGACATGACGTCCTGGGCTTTTAGGCCCATCGTAACTAAAGGTAGCACTGTCATGCTCAAGGTTCGTACCCTCATGCTCAAGGATCTTGGGGGGTTAACGCTCCCCCTTCTCCCCCCCCTCTAACACACGAATCACCCAACAGACAAAAACAAAAACCAAAAATAACCTTACTTAGGTATCTCTCCACTGTCATCCATTTTCCTGCTTCGTTCAGCCAATTACAACAAAGATCTCCTACGTTACTACCGTCTCTCCCCGCCCCTCCCTCTGCCGCCGGGAGCCTCCCCTGCTCCGTTCTTATCGCCTAATGTACATTTCCTTATCTAGCACCCGGCTCAACGAAAAGAGGAGGAAAATACTCCGCTGCTGCTGCCGGCGTCCCGCTCCCATTCCGGTTCTAATTAGAAATTAACTGTCAACACTATTGTATTACTGTTCCCCGTCCGCTGTATCTACTCCTGTAAATTCGAGGCCAACGAGACGTGTTTAGTGCTAAGACGAAGCCTCTCAACTTTTACATTTTCTAGGTGAGGGAGGAACAGAAAAAGACTGGTCGTTACCATAACATTTTGTAGCTATAATGAAGACCTACGTCTTGAGAGCTACATTCTCTGAAGACCTCCTCCAATTTCCATCATACGTATTTTGATGTCTCGGAACTCTGTCCAGCATTAGAAAGTCATGGGAGCTGTTGGAGAAAAATAAAACTATAGGAGCTGATGGTCTGTGAGGAGATCATCTACAGGAGGAAACTACTTGAGAAAGCTAGGATATGGAAGACCTGATGGCCTTTGAAGAGATTACCATCTGGAAGACACTACAGGGAGAAGAAAGATAACAGAAAACCTGTCGGTCTATGACGAGGTTACCTGCTGGAGGACAGTCATAGCAACCTACATTCCTGATTTATATAGCTACCGACAGGAGAGTAGCGGAGAACATCTTGATAATCTTATAAATTATAAGCTTTTCATGAAAGATGTCTTATCAATGAGCTGGCTTCCGGCTGCTGTGTCTAACACAGTGTCGTCACCTGACTCATGAAAGAGCACCTCCCACACCACAGGCGGTGCCTGCTGCTGAAGAAGTAGGGAAGGGGGAAGCAGGTGATTTTATTTATATATATATATATATATATATATATATATATATATATATATACCTACAAAAAGAGAGAAGTTCATTCATAACAAGCCAATGAACATTTACGAGAGAAATCTTACATGGAGATGTGAAAACCTGGTAGAATCCAGTAAAGAATATGAACAGATACCACAGCTCGGGATGAGAGTATTTTGGAAAATAATGTTTCGTACAGTCACTACATCCATTCGTGTTGTGCTTGCAGACGGATGTACGAACATGACTCGTTACCGCCTTTGAATAATGGACGAGGACCAGCGATACGGGTGATTCTGTCAAACGCCACCCTAGCTAAAGAAGACTTGCCACACTACAGAAGTACTGATGGGAAAATGCAAGGCTCAGGTCCATCCTGTGAGTGGGCTTCCAGACGGTAATCGTAAGATGTATTGACACAGGAGCAGAGGTTCGATAAGAAACGTAATATTTACGTTTGATCAAATCCAGCTCGACACTAGACCAGACATCAGAAATTCAAGCAGAGTACACACGGATGTCTGGACGCGTACTTGAGTCCATCTCCGAACCAAGGCTGAGTGTCCTTGCTACGCGTCGCGCTGTCAACTTTGTAAAAACGACAAATGGTGGAAAATTATAAGTTCAAGACCAGTGTACAGACGGACACGCGATACCCTGACTGGACCAAAATCTCACACGGATATTAGTTCTTAGCCACAGGCTCACCCTTGTTACTTTTCTGCACTTTTCCTGGCAGTTATTGACGATTCTCACGCAAAATTTTTACATTCCATACTTTCAGCTACGAAGTAACGAAAAAACAACGAAACTAAAAAAAAATAACGAAAAAATCCTTTACGAAGACCAACTGAAGCTGATTAGTTACCGAGAAAATTCAAGAATTTCGTCTTCCCGAGTACTGGCTTGCTCCAGGTGGCAAGTGCAGTCAGTAGCCCGGCTCTGCCCGGTACCATTTCCCACAAGCCTGACAGACCCTTCATCCCGAGTCACCTTGAACACTATTTGCATATAATGTTACGAGCATAATGGGCTCCGGTAAATGTGAGGAGCTTAATATGCATGCAGAAAGACCAAGGTAGAGGGTGTGTGTGATCCAAGCCTGGCACCCGCGCGGGTCCTGCCTGCCTGTGCCGAGGAGGAAAGGTCAAAGTCGGGAACCAGGAACCCAGTCTAGGGTGACACCGCTCACCAAGGTAACAACCTAAATAACTACTGACAAACACTAAACACTTATGAAGTATCAGGTGATATCTGACGTGTCGCGAGACAATATAATAAATGATACACAAACAGGAAAGGAATGTGAGACAGACAGAGACCAATGACGAGATTTTGCCCTAAAGGTGCACAAACAAACACAAACATATATATAATATATATATATATATATATATATATATATATATATAATACGGAAGCCCTTTGGACTATGACGAAATTATTTCCAAGTTTCTACACGAGCATTCCGATAGCTGAAGTTGAGAGAGAATTCTGAAGGCATATGACGAAAGTTCACTCTGTTTTGACACTATATTTAAAAGAACATAAATGTATACACACCCTTAGCTTGTCGAGATATATAAGTAAGGCACAAAAAACATGCTTCAAGAAAATCATGCACTTACATCATAAACTTACACCATACTCGTACATATGTACACACTTCAGTCTCTTCTTCCATTTCAAACTATCCCTTCCCCTGTACTACCTCTTCTTTAACCATCCTATCTATCTATCTATCTATCTGTCTATATATATATATATATATATATATATATATATATATATATATATATATACACACACACACACACACACACACA
>JAYMFT010097858.1:0-13843 GCA_038088735.1 Panulirus argus | reverse complement strand
ATAGATAGATAGATAGATAGATAGATAGATAGATAGATAGATAGATAGGTTTATCGATATAACGACTTCAAACGAACACACAGAATATATACAGTCTCAGTTATTACTAACCCTTATATCTGAATGGTTCTAAAGGGAATGACGCTTGTCTGTCCGTCTACCTTCACAGCCCATGCTTAAGGTGACGATGCAACACACTTAGACATCTCTTACGAGCATTATTGGAAACTTAATACTTTTTTCAAATACGGAGAAACCATATGGAATTGCTTGATAGAGAACAGGCTATCAAAGTCTTTAATGAGATGTACTATACTTGGCAAACGAGTAAATCTTTAAAGGAGAATATTCCACAGCACAAATATTCTGTGGAGACAAGCCTCAGAATCAAACGCAATATTCAGACACATGGGAGATCATTCGCATCCAGTGAATTGGGGGAGTCAAAAAATGTTTACCCTTGTGTGTCACTTAATGGAAAGGCTTATTGTTGAATCCTCCCTTATCAAAGTTAACAGCACCATAAACATAAATGAGGCAATGCATAAATTAGATACCTTATTGAAATCTCTGTTGAAATGTGGCAGAATTAAGAAAGCATTAGCTGACCTGATTTCCTATGCCAGGTAAAAAGACGGGTCACTTTCCCGTTCTGGTCAACATTTCCATGTTTCTCAGATGGCCTGTTCCTTGTTTCCTCAGCTGTGGTGATGTCTGGTTTTGTAATATATTCTCTCGTTCTCGTTGATACCTGCATCCTTGAAAATGGCTTGAAATTCAGTCAAATGCTTGGAACTTCTGTATTCATCTTTCCAGCGAGTTTACTCAAATATATATAGGGAGGTGTTACTGAGCTATACCTGCAAGCGGTTATACAGCGAGCGAAGAGTCACATTTCACGGGACTGTGAGACTGTATCGCTGGGAGTACAGTCTCGGCATAGACCTCGCTCCAAAGGAGTCCACATTACCCTGCTAATGCTCACAAGAGAAGTAATTACGGCATCTATCCAACACCTCAACTTCCGAGCAACAGATTATGTAATGCTGACTTCCTAAGACTGTCAGGATAGAGTGGAGACTACGGTTATGCCCGAAGTATTCATGTTACTGCCCGGTTGAAAAATGGTGTTTTGAAACTACACAGATTGAAATTTTGAGAGGAATATGTGCAATCTGCGTTTCTGCAATCTTGATGGAAAACGAGATACTGCAAAGGAACGAACTAAGTGAGTTCGGTACGAGAAAGAGAACGGAGCATTAAGGCGAGGAAGGGGAGGAGGGCTTCTGAAAAAAAGTAGTTGATGTACTTAAAAAGAGTCGTACTGATGCGCTTAGGAGTCGTACCTTCAGCATAACGGTGAATAAGGGACAGACGTTGTAGAGAAAAAAAAAATCATTTATGGAAAGATGGAGAGCAACATATAGGAAAGGACAGGTGATTCCTAGGAAAGGATAGGTGATTCCTAGGATAGGAGCCCCTGAGAAACACAACAGCCTTGATAGATTAAGAGGAGGGAAGTCGCTCCATCACTGGCTACTCCGGTGGACCGGCTAGAGAGGAAGCTGTGCATTAGGGAACACACACACACACACACACACACACACACAGGCAGGCAGAAATGCCAAAGGAAACAAAGGGGTGTATCTCGGAAGCATCCTGAAAACAGTGGCAGAAAAGGAATGCTCTCCAGGCCATGGATGGTATTAATTTCATACGTGTGTGTGTGTGTGTGTGTGTGTGTTCGTGAAAATAGCGATGTTCAGTCCAGAAGATTTCTATGAACTTTCAGCGCAGCCTGAGGGTTAATCTTGTGAGATACGGCAGCCATATTCGTGCGGACTTCTTTACGGGACGATTAAAGTTTTATGATGATAAGTTGCCCCATTAGGGACATACTGGGACACGACCTGAACCCTCCCTCTTCCCCCCCCAGCACGGCCTGAACCCTCCCTCTTTCCCCCTAGCACGACCTGAACCCTCCCTCCCGCCCTCAGCACGACTTCGCCTCTAGGGGGAAAAAAAACTCAACCAGATTTCGAGGTTTTTCGTCACTCTTCTAGATAAACCTCTGAGAGGGTATATTGAATATTGGCTCATATAAACCGATCATGCTGGTTCTCGAATCGTTTTAATTCATACATATATGCAATAAGCACATGAGTAGCGTGCGTACATATAAGATTCGGGTATAACCACAGGGAAGCGGAAAATAAGATGTGTCGAGCGCTTTCGTATATTTACTCAGTTTTGACAATGTGATTATACGAAAGCGTTTGACACTTAAGGTCCCCCTTCTATGCAGCTCCAGTTGCGCTTTAGAGGCATATATATATATATATATATATATATATATATATAGGGAAAGTTGTTCATTCTGCTTCCTGCTGAGCTGGTCAACTCTTATGATGTTTGTGATAAATTCTCCTCCATGGCAGTACGTAAAGTGGCTCAACAGATACCCCACTACACAGAACCTCTGAGAAGCCTTCATGGATGGTGGCAATCATATCAGCGTTGTCTGCCCATCTGACGTACTCATTTACGACAATGCTATATCTAATTGCCTATGGTTCTGCACTGAAGGGGTGACTCGCCCTGAAGAGCCGTCGGGTCCTGTGGTTTGCGGAGGGCTATCTTGTGGATCTTGCTTCTATCTATGTCTGGTGAATACTTGGTACACTAGTCTTCTGGGGTCTTCATCCCCACAGCCCAGGCTCAAACCAGGCCGCTGGCATAGGTCGTTGGTCGACCAAGCTGTTATAAGCCGCAGCCCTCAAGCCCACAGAGACCGCAGAGCCTCACTGGTCTGGCACACTTTGTAGGTCTTGTCCAATGCACTCTCGAAATTCTCTATTAATCATCCGTGCTGTTTCTGATGGTAGATGGCAAGGTGCTGAAAATTATTATACAAAGCCTTCCACGTCTGTCGTGCCAGTAGGATGTTCTTTCCAAATGTAAGTTGGGAACCATACCTTCCAGGATCTTCTAGGTACAGATGATCATATATCTCTCCCGTCTGCGCTCCAGGGAGATATTTCAGCCATTCTTAGTAATTCAGTTCTTTTACCACATTATTATGGGCTGTGAAAGATCTACGAACATTTTCTTATCCCGCAATTTCGCCCACCTTGTATGCTGATGTCAGAACGCAACAGTATTCATTCGTGAAAGAATTAATGCCTTGAATAATATCATCACTGGTGTTTCTTCCCTTGTCTTGAAGGTCCGCAGGATCCAGCCTGCCATCCTTCT
Source organism: Panulirus argus (assembly GCA_038088735.1). Lineage (NCBI taxonomy): Eukaryota > Metazoa > Arthropoda > Malacostraca > Decapoda > Palinuridae > Panulirus > Panulirus argus. Next base: position 10,588 of record JAYMFT010097858.1, on the reverse strand, counting down.
GCATCAGGCAACCGTTGTTTTGTTGTGTTCGCTGAAGGTTAGGTTGTTAGACAATATTACAACGAGTTCTTTCAAATTATTCAACTGGTTTATGATAGAAACAGTCTTGTGCTGTTTTTGATTTCCTCACAATCCCCATACAGGAGGAACTGAGACTTATCTTCCCTAAAGAGCATGTTGTTCTCGGTCGCCCATTGAAAGACTTTGATTATATTTCTTTGCAGCCTTTCAGTATACTCTATTGATGAAATTTTCATACTTATTTTCAAATCATCGGCAAAGGATGATATGAAACTGTGGCTCGTGTTTGCGTCATTGTCCGACAAAAGAATGAGGAACAGGACGGGTGCAAGTACAGTTCCTTGGGGGGGGATAAACTTTTTTACTGGAGATGGCATGGACGGCAACTACGTGCTGTAATCTAAGTTAAAAAGTTGCATATCCATTTCCCAATTTCTTCGGTTATTCCTATCTTTCGCACTTTATGTACTATGACATCGGTGGTCACATTTGTCAAATGCTTTTGTAAAGTCTTTGTAAATCCCATCAGCATTTTCTTTGTTTTCCAGAACCTGAACAATCCTATCGTAGTGGTCAAGCTACTGAGACAGGCAAGGTCTTCCCACCCTGAAGCCATGCTGTCCTGAGTAATGCAGATCGTTCACCTCCAAAAATTCAGTCAGTTTGCCTCTTAAGACTCTTTCAAAGATTTTAATGGTGTGCGTTGTTAATGCTATCGGTCGACATTTTTTTTCTTTTTCAGAGGGGACTGCTTTGCTTCCACCTTTGCGGAGTGGGGCGAAGTGAGTCAGTTTCAAACTCTCGGGAATGATGCCAGAATCTTAAACTTTTTCTCCAGCGGATATTTAGTGCTCGTGTTAAAGGTGCTTTGCATTTTTTTATGAAGACAGTTTCACAAGTCCAGATCTGGGGCTGAGTGCATGACCATGCTCTTAATGGCCCCCCTCTCGAAAGCTTCTGCTGAGGTGGTGATATCTGCTACCTTTAATACCATTCGCCACCCCTTACTTACAACTGTCTTGTTACATCTGCCACAAACAGTCAGGAATACATCTTCTACAAGCAAACAACTGATCCAGTACCCCCCAAATTCCTACGATACCACCATTTACCCTCCTTTAGTCTGACTCGTAACGTCTTAAGTGAAGAGGACCACTGAGGAAAGCTTCCCCACCTCGGGCACACGCTGGTCTCGGCAGCAATCAATGGCGGAGACGTCGACTTACCAATGACAAAATCGGACCTCAAGGTTACCTTGGACTGGATTAACCGTACCCACAGTTTTGCCTGGGTACACTGCCTAATAACGGACGATAATAAAGCAACACGAAGGCAGCAGCTATAACGCTGATCCTGCACGAACATAAGCATTCAAAGGGAGTCCAGGTGCCTTGTCTTGCATCGACACAGCACCTCTGAAGGCGTCGCTGGCCGACCAAAGGCCACAGTGACTGTTACCGTTGCTACAGACGGACCTTTCCTATCGACTGTTGGGTTCATATTTTCAAAAGAGAGGAAGGACTTGGGGGGGTCATTAATTTCAGCTCCTGTGGCATTTTACAGTGAGTTTCAATTCCTGTGTCGTTTCATCAACCAGTTCAATTTCTGTGGCATTTATCAACGATTTCACTTCCCGCGGCGGTTTAAATGTTTTAATTATTCTTACGGCATTTTCTATTAATCCAATACAGAGGGTCGTTTACGCGGAATAAAACTACCGCAGGATTCAATCACAAGCCGGCTCTCAGAGGAAACCCTTCGCATAATGATCGTTCACAGTGTAAGCTACTCAATTACCTACATATGTCTGACTCAGTGTGAGACTCTTATGGTAAGCAAGCACCACCACTGGAGACGAAATGGTGAGCTCCCGCGCCCATACCAGGTATTAGAAACCCACCTACAGATACACACCTCTTCTTCGGTAGGACCAGGACTGGCATTAAACACTTGGGCACATTTCCGTAAAGGCCATAACGCTTATGATATACACCAAAACAAACATGGGAAAAGTGCAACCACACCTGCCTGTGTAAACCTGGACGAGCCAGTACACCCTACACCACCAGTGAAGGTGTACTTCCCCTGACTACACCTGGACGAACTAGTACACCATATACACAACCCGTGAAGGCGTACTTCCTCTGGCTACACCTAGACGAACCAAGTACACCGTACACAACCTGTGTTAGGTGTAGTATTTCCCCTGGCTCCACCTGGACACGAATTAGCAGCCCGTGCAGGACATCAGCGTGTGGAAGGCTGCCTCGCCAACCCCGCCTCAAGACTGTTTACATTCAGCGGAACGCGCCTCGCCCTGTTTTATGTCGGCACACTCGCTCCTAATGCCCGCTGCACGTCTTCCGACACGTCCTTACCCGTCTAATTTCAAGTCATTTTCCTGGGTATTTCATATGCAGGCGCGTGCCAAGCCTCTCGGCCGGCCGGGAGCCCACACCTGAGGCCGTTATGGGGAGGCCGTGAATGACCCCCTCCCATGGGCGGCCACACGCCCGAGCCAAATCGTGTGGGGTGGATGGATAACGAGATGAAACTGACCGACTGCACTGTTAACACTCAGAGCTTCCTCATCGGGAAGCACATCCTCATCTACTCACACACACACACAGTTCTACAAAATCTCAACTGTGTATTTTGAGCCCAATGGCTGCGTAAGTTCAATAAACCGTTCATCATTAACATTACGATCCTTTTTTTCTTCAAACCTGACCGCCGTCTCCTGCGCTGGCGACGTAGCGTCAGGAACAGACGGGTAGGCCACATCAGCTCACACCCATTCTCAAGCTATCATGTTCTGTGCACCGAAACCACAGCTCCCTATTCACAACCTGGCCCCACAGACCTTTCCATGGTTTACCCCTGACGTTTCACGTGACCTGGTTCAGTCCAGTGACAGCGCGTCGACCCCAGTATACCACAAAGTTCTAATTCAATCTATCATGTGTTCGCTTTTCATCCTCGTGCATGTTCAGGCCCCGATTGCTCAAAATCTTTTTCACTCTATCCCTCCACCTCCAATTTGGTCTCCTCCTTCACCTTGTTCCCTATACTTTTCACGTACATATATCCTCTTTGTCAACCTCTCCTCACTCATTCTCTCCATAAGTCCAAACCAATTCAGCACAGCTCTTTCAACCACACTTATTTTATAACCAAACATATCTCTTACACTTTCATTACTTACTCGATCAAAGCATCTCACACAACATATTGTCCTCAAACATTTCATTTCCATTACATCCATCATCCTCCGCACAGCCTTATCTATAAGCCCATGCCTTACATCCGTGTAATATTGTTGGAGCTACTATTCCTTCAATCATACTCATTTTTGCCCTTCCAGATAAAGATATCCATTACTATCATTGTCATTCTTCTTCTTCGAATCATTATCATCATTATTATTATTATCATAAGTGTCACCATTATCATAAGGTAAATCACCCAGTTTAACTTCGACATCTCTCTCTGTGAACCATTACATGTGGCAAGACACCCACCCATTCAGGCACTACAGAAAATACGGGCAGCCACGGAGGGGTGGAACGTGGGCTTGCACTAGAGCGCCTGAGTGAACGCCCGGCGTCGCACTCGCCAAATAAGGCAGTCAGGACAAGAGACGGCCCAGACGCAGGACGGAGTGCACGGGCATATCGCTGGCACTATCGGCGGGGGAGAGGCGTGAGGCGGCATAACGCGGCGCCCCACATCAACACCGTCTTCACCAGCACACACTGCCATAAGTACTGTGCCTCAACCACCCCCACCACCCACCACTACAGGGTGCCATGAGCCCCACTGGCATGAGTACCACCATCACCACAGGGTGCCATGAGCCACACTGCCATAATTAGTATTGTGCCACCACCACCACCACCACAATCTACCATGAGCCACACTGGCATGAGTACTCTACCACCACCACTACCACAAGGAGCCATGAGCAGTCTACCACCATAAGGTGCCGTAAGCCACACTGCCATAAGTACTGCACCACACACCCCACAACCACCACCACCACCACAAGGTGCCATTCACCAGAAGCACTGTGCCACTACCACCGTGCCATAAGTACTGTCCCGCCACAACAGGGGTGCCACCATCAGACAGTGCCATAAAAGTGGCACAAGGGGATTGCCACGTAACACGTTACCACACAGTAACGCCAGCAGCCACACGTACCACACCCTCCGGCACGCTCCCTGTGGCACACATTCGACCGACTACTCCCCCGTTCACTCATTCATGTTCTCCCGTGCTGAATTATTCACGAGCGCCGTTATTCGCGAAAACATTACCTCATGCAATGAATGGCCCATCCGCCGTACCTTGTTCCCCCTGACGGCAGGATCAATGAATTAATAAGGCAGCCATATTTCCGGGTTGCAGGAAATGCCTGGAATGCCAAATGGTCTGGCTTATCAATAACTTTGGGCCCCGCAAGCGCGGGCAACATTGAAGCAAGTGGTAACGCTGTGTGAAGATCCTCTCAGAGCCTCCCTCCACTCAGTCTAGACGTACACGTCCGATAAATATAAAATAAAAAATAAATAGATAATAATAGTAATAATCAATAATAATGGTGATTATTATCATAATTATTCTCATTAATATTAGTAGTAGTAGTAGTAGTAACAATAATAATAATAATGATGATAATAACAATAATAATAATTATAATAATAAAAATAACAATAATAGTAATAATAATAAAATAAAAATTATAAAAATCTTGAGATAATTCATAATCTACATCAAATTAGTTACCTAAATTGTCTATTGCCCAGACACACGCGCACACGCACACACACACACACAAGCGTTACTGACCATAAGTTTGCAAAGGCCTGCAGTCGGCCCAAGCCCAACCCAGGTGTTTATCCTCTCCTGTCGCTAGTGGTCGATAAATGAGCACCTTTCTCAGGATGTGTGTGTGTGTGTGTGTGTGTGTGTGTGTGGACTGGAATAAAAGACACGGTAAATACGAGTATATACAAGCTTAAGAGACGGGGCAACACGGGGCGTAAAACTCTCCACGTAACACACAAACAGTAATCTCTCTCTCTCTCTCTCTCTCCAACCGGGGCAGCGGGACCTGACGCCTTCAAAGATGAATTACCGGAAGACGGATAGTGGTTGTGACACCTCCAGGCTACTGGATATCGGCTGCCTCCTGCCTCCCCCGGCCCCCCCCCCAACACCCCCCCCTCGCAGGCTGAGGTCAGCCCCCCCCCCTCCCTCCCTTTAGTTCGTGCGAAGCAAACGCGCGCGCGCGCGCGCAGACGATGGCTGTCCGTCGACGTCCCTACTCTACCCCTCCTGGTGTCAGCTCCTCGAACTGTACACCGCACCCTTCCCGGACACTCCCAGCGGCCTCCACGAGAGAGGACCATCGCCAAATGCACATATCACGAGCAATCACGCGCATCATCCCTATTTTCGAGATCATCTTCGCTTCCCTCCAAACACCGCCTCATCAAAGAGACGCTCAAACACACTTGACACTCTCTATCTCTCCGACCATATCCGGCTGCTCATGCGACACTCATGACACAGTCAACTCCTCCCCCTGCACGAGAGATTCCTTCGTCCACCCTCCCCTGGTTGCATTTCGGAGCCGCAGGGGCATGGATCCAGTTCGTCCGAGCACGTACGTACCGTTCCAAGAACAGCCTCATCCTAGCCATTCGTAGCACCATCAGTGGGGGTGGTGTTGGAAGTGACAGCCTTATTTCAATAAGGCTATCAGTTTCACCGCCCTACCCTCCAATAAGGCTATCAATTTCACCCCATCACCTTCAAATAAGGTCGTGTCGGTTTCAAACCCCCAATTCAAATAAGGTTGTTGGTTTTCAACTCCTCCCCCAACCCAACCCCTTCTCGAATAAGGCTGTCAGTCTGAACCCCCAACCCCTGCCCTTCTCTCATCTATAAAACCCCACTGCCTACTGTTGAATACATCTGAACACATCCCTACATTTCCAGTCTTCTGGTTGCAGTAAATATGTCATCTACCCTTATCTAGTAACATCATTGTTACCATCACTATCTATACCATTATCATCAGAATAGAGAGAGTAATCTGTGAGGCCTGACTGAGGATAGTAAGCTCTGGTTCTGGTACGTAATACATCACAGGGAGAGAGTGGATGGGATGTGCGCAAATGAGGAGACCATTGTTCGCTTGCTCTTGACACAAACCTTGTTAAGGCGGGAGAGGCAATTAGGCAGGTATATATATATATATATATATATATATATATATATATATATATATATATATATATATCAAGAGAGATGAAAAGAACATGGAGGATGTGGAGTGTTCCAGATATCTGGAGGTGGGCATGGGAGCACAACGAACCACGGGAGATGAAGCAAGATACAGAGTGCGTCAGGGAGCTACAAGGTCCTCGGTGCACTGAGGAGTGTGTGCACGAGGTCAATCTCCCCCTATGGCCAAAGATGGGCGTGTTTGACGGTATAGTATTCCCGACAGTTTGGTACGGACGAGAGGCGTGGCCACAGATGAAAAAACAAATAAAAAAGGACGGAAAAAGACGGATTTATTCAAAATGAAATGTTTGAGCTATCCGTCAAAGCATCTTTGACCCCATCCTCCCGCGTCCTCCTAGTTCGTTTCCCCTCTTTTCCTTGTTCCCTCTACTTCTGACACGTATACCCTCTTAGTCAACCTCTCCTCGCTCATCCTCTCCGTGTTCTGAAAACCATTTCGGCACACCCTCTTCAGGTCTCATACATTCTCCTCGTAATCCCTTAACCTATCATTTCTTATCTAATCAATCTTCTTTACACCTCAAACATTCCACTTCCTTCCTCCTTCATGTTTAAATTTTTGCCCAAGGCCCACGCCTTGCCCTGCATCCGCAGAGCATCGAAATCATTACTAAATTATTAAACATACCAACCTTTGCTTGAAAGACTGTAACCTCCCTTCCCACACATTCCTCAATGCGCCACGGACTTTTGCCCCCTCATCCATCCTATGGCTCACTTCAGCTTCCATGATTCCATTCACTGCCATATCCACTCCCAGGTATCCGAAATACTCCGATTCCTCCATGTTTTCTCCACTGAAATTCACACTCCGCATTACTCGTCCCTCTTCACTGCAAAACTAACAAACTTGCTTTTTATTTTCATCTACCCTTAACTTTCTCCTTTCACACACTTCCAGACTTGGATACCAGCTTCTGCAGTTTCTCACCGGAATATGACAATAGCGCCTCCTGTCCCCCATGACACAAGAGACTGTATGCCTGTTCCTTTTTCAAAGACCCTTGCATTTGCCTCCCTCACCAACCCATCCATAAACAAATCAAACAGTCATAGTGACATCACAAACCGCTGACGCAGACCCTCCCTCACCAGGAACCAATCAATCTTCTCTCTTCCTACTCGCAGACATTTCTTACTCTCTTCACAAAATCTTTTCCCTGCTTCAAGCAGCTTTCCTCCTAAACCATACATTCGCAACGCCTTACACAGAGCACCTTCCTTCAGATCCACGAAAGCCAATAAGAAAGATCCTTCACTTTCTCTAAATATTTCTCGCACACATTCTTCAAAGCAAACTGCTGCTGTTCAAGACTTCTTTGCAGAAACCAGCCATGCGAGGTTTGACCGTTAATGACAACCTTTTCCTGGCAAAGCGAAACCGTGGACTTCTCTTCCGTCTATTGTGTTTCTCTCTTCCAATAGCCTTTCCGCCTTCGAAAAGGTCGAGTCTACAAACACTTAAGAAGTAAAAATAATCTTTGCTGTATCTTTTTTTTTCCCTCTCTCTCTCTCTTTCACACTAGCCATCTTACCTTTCATCCTAAACGGCCATGATTTAGGTATGCTTTTTGCCCGTACCCTGTCGGCCACTGTGTAGAAATATAATTATCAATGATCATAATTCATTCATCAATTTATCTATCTATTACAATTATTGCCTCCAAGGAGAAACATGCTGTTTTTGCTTAGTTACCCCCCACCTTTTTCCTTTTTCTTTCCAACAATGAGCACCCTCATCCTCATGTCTGACCATACGCGTCAGAACAAAAATCTGTGGTGTCTTGGACATACTGAAGATGCGTTAGGTATTAATACGTTTGTCAAGGATGTAGTGAAGATGCATGGTTCCCAACTTATACCCAGAAATAGCATTCTACTAGCGTGACAGTCGTACAAGACTATAAAATACCATCCCTCAAATCCAAAGGTGCGATACGCACAAAAAAAGGGAGAACGCCTTAAACATCCGCGGTCCAAGACATATCAAAACCTTAACTATAACCATCAGAAACCCGGCGGGATGCACAGTGGAGATGCTCGAGTGCCCTGGACAAGTGATTCCAAAGTGTATCACAGCAGTCAGGATGTGGGGACTGGGTGGAACTGCAGTCTGCGGCTTCCAACAGCTTGGTCGACCGACGACCCAACCCAGAAGACGAACACAAGACTGTACGTCGCCGGGCTATCCGGTGAAGATGGCTCAGTTGGAGAGAGAGAGAGAGAGAGGGAGAGAGCGAGACAGACTTTAGTCGCGAATGTTGGCGTTTCCACTTATCGCTGTTGCTGCTGCTGCTGCTGCTGTTGTTGTATCGTCGAATGCCCAGGGATCGAACCCGACCCAATACATAATCCAATTTAGCGTTTCATTAATCAATGTCATAAACCTGCAGGACTCCTGTGTTCTCTGGGTTCTCGGAGGGTTTATCTCTCCAGCTCCAGTGGGGTGGACTGCACCAGCTGACTTTACCCCCAGCAGTAGCAGGATTAGGTTTCATCCCCAGCTCCATTGGATGACGACTACAGAAACTAATGCCTCCACCCCACCCCAGCAGTAGAGAGGCCGAGGATTCCTCCCCACCTGCAGGAGGGTGTGGTGACTGCACCAGCTGACTCGTTTGCACCCTGGGCGCACCAACCCCTCCTCTCGACCCGCCACCTTTAATAAATACAACATTATCTTGCTCGGGGGGGAGAAAAAAAAAATACCATCGCCCGCCTGACAATCATTACCTGCTATAAAAAAAAATAATTTAAACAAATCCACCCCCCTCCCTCCAACCCCTCTCCTCCAAAATGAGCGGCACCACCACCTTATCATATCCTCTAACAAGATAAATATTTCCCCCCCCCCCCTTTTTTTTTGTCCCTTGCCTTAGAGGTTCGTCTACCCACCTCACAGTGCAGCCTAAGACAATGGCTACTGTTGGTGATCAAGTCTAGTTGGTTGTTTGGGGGCTGTGGCCGCCCCCCGACTCACACCCATCGTAACGTCTATATACCTGTGGCTGGTTCGGTGGTGCACTTCGTGTGTACAGCTGACCCAGCGGCTTCGTGAACTTGTCCTCTCTGAGTCCCAGAATATTCGTAATACTTTTTTAGATGTACTGAAAACGTCGGCTGGGAACCTTGATGTGTACAATGTTCTGTACCATCACGTTTATGACACACTGCGATATTAGATGAGCTACAGAGCTTTCCCCGCTTGCTCTGCTCTACTAACAGTATGTGATTCTGTAGGGAGTGTCTGTTTTGGGGGAACAAATCTTCCAGCACTTCCCAGACAACATATCATATACATCGTAGCATGTGTGTCTGACTGAAATGCGGGGGTCGATGCGATGTGCATGTATATATTTTGGGTTCAACTCTCACAGACGGGAACGGTGTTAAAACGTAAGACTAGTGCATTATAATCCTCATCTTACATATCTGAACCGAGAGGGAACACGTATGAAATACACTGAATCATGCCCGAATTAATTGCCGTATCGCTATAAATTAGAAAGTGCCACACACACACAATAAAATAAACATGTAATCATCCGGGCGAACGAAACGCTTCGACTCGCGGCGGGCAATTATCAGAAGCACTGCGGGCCCGCCAGAGTCAGAAGTTCGGCAACTCCAACAGGACAAATATTTGCAAAGTATAACCGACCAGCCTGGCTCCCGAGGGTGAATTGCCCCCACGTGAGGTCTTCTGGGGAGGGTCTTCTTCTAAATGCCCACAGACCCGGCTGAGCCCACGCTGCTCTGGGTTTGGGTTACAGCCTGAAACAGCCTGACTGATCAGAAGGGAAGACAAGAATGTACCTTTGTCCCACACAGAGATGTGGAGGGGGACTCTCGAGCCTCGAAGAGCATGGTGAAGGGGAACCTGATTAAAGTGAGCCAAATGAAATTTCGTAGGAAACTTGAGGTGCGAGAAGAGGTAACACATTATCCCTTAAGACGGCCGCACACACACACACACACACACACACACACTACACACACTTCTATTACCTCGGGCCAGGTGGGACTACTTACCTGAGAAATAACAAGGGGCAGGAATCCGCTACCTGTAACCTGGAGACCTGGCAAGTAGATCTCGGGGATATCCACCCCTGGAGGTTTAAGCGTTACGAGTGATACACAAACACACACACACACAACTGGGTAATGTGAGGACAGACTGAGGACGGGGAAGGTCGAGAGAGAGAGAGAGAGAGAGAGAGAGAGAGAGAGAGAGAGAGAGAGAGACACG
>JAYMFT010097847.1:0-12500 GCA_038088735.1 Panulirus argus | reverse complement strand
CTCTCGTATATCCCGAGCTACAACACCAGTGACAACACAAGTATCACAACAAGCGAACGATGTTACTCACAGAGAAACACTAACGCTACTTCAAACGCAAAAAGAACGCACGGGAACAGTATGCCAAAAGGCAGCAACTCAAAAGGCAACACTAGCAACACCTTCAGCATCAAGAAGAACAACAAGCTTCAACACTCTTCCAGTACAAGCCGGTGTAATACAAGCCAGTACAGCACAAACAGTTGGAATACACATCATTTATAACACAGGCCAGTGGAACACAAGCCAGTTTAATACAGACCAATAGAAGACAAGCCGGTGCAACACAAAACAATGCAACACAAACCAATGCAACACAAGGCGCTGCAACACAAACCAATGCAACACAAGCCGGCGCAACACAAACCAGTGCAACACAAACCAAAGCAACACAAACCATTGCTACTCAAACCAATGCAACACAAGCCGGTGCAACACAAACCAATGCAACACAAGCCGGCGCAACACAAACCAATGCAACACAAACCAAAGCAACACAAATCATTGCTACTCAAACCAATGCAACACAAGCCGGTGCAACACAAACCAATGCAACACAAGCCGGCGCAACACCAACTAGTGTTCGCTGGGATTAAAGGGTCTGAGCGACCGCCTCTGTGGGCACTGCGGGTAATGTCTAACGCCCCACAGCTGTGTAGACATTGCTGGAACACACCATAAACATACTGTGGCCTGGGTATTGGCGAGAGAGGAGGAGGAGGAAGAGGAAGAGGAAGAGGAAGAGAAGGAAGAGGATGTGGACAAGAAGAAGAAGAAGAAGAAGAAGAGAAGACGATGGAATTAAAAGAGAGATAAGAAACGACCTGATAAGGCTGGATAAAGAGATAGATGAAACAGGTGGAACAGAGCTGGAGGAAGACTTACGGTGAGGGAACACGGAACAGATAATGGAGAGTTTGCTTTGGAACAGAACTGAAGAAGGAAGCTAATGCGTTGGATAAGAACTAACAAGAAAATTGAAGGTGTGGAACAGAATAAAGAAGGGATATATTGACGCGGTGGAACAGAGCTGAAGAAGGAGATTGGTGCAGGTGGGACAGAATGAACGATGGTGATAATGCAGTGGAACAGAGCTGTAGGAATTTGGTGCAGTGGAACAGAAGAACTAAAGGGTGGTATTGGTGCAGTGGAACAGGTGTTAAAGGAGACTGACGTGGTGAAGCAGAACTGAAGAAGGAAATTGATGTGGTGGAAAAGAACAAAACTAAAGAGGAAGGTTGATGCAGTGGAACAGAACTGAAGAAGCAGATTGTTGGAGTGGAACAGAAGGAAAGAGGCAGACTGCTGGAGTGGAAGAGAACTGCAGGACGAGGTCGTGAGAAAAAGCCATGCGGGAGAAACACAGAAAATGGCGAAGTGGCCTTGGAAGGCGACTGACAGATGCCGACAAAGAAGAAAGGAAGGAATGAGAGAGAGGAAGGGAGGAGAGGGAAAGACGGGAAAGAAAACGCGTCACCATGAGAGAGAGAGAGAGAGAGAGAGAGAGAGAGAGAGAGAGAGAGAGAGAGAGAGAGAGAGAGAGAGGAACTCCGTGGGATGGATGGAAAGAGGCGTAACACCGAGGGTTGGGGGGTGGGGGTGGGGGGGGTGGCAGTATTTCACCGGATCCTCCCACGTCACACTCGGCTACCCCTGGGGAGCCAGGGGCTGGGGAGGTAACCCCACAGGGTGGATGCTGTGGGGAGAAACCATCCCGGGGGAGATGCGAGGGAGGCGCTGAGAAGAGGCTTACTAGGGAGGGGAAAAAAGAAATTGTGAAGAATGTTGGTATTGTGTTGAAGATGAAAGAGAAGGAGTAAAGTGATGGAATCCTTGTCAAGGCGGCGGTCTGTGGGAGGGAGGGTCGGGAGGGAGGTTGTGAATGAAGCCTTAGACGGTTGTGATGGAGAACACGAACGATGGAAACCCAGTGAGTTACAGAGACGACCTAGAGGGAAGGGCTGGGGTACGCGGCATCTAGGGTGAGGGCGGGAGCCAGGAGAAGGAGGAGCGTGGTGAGGCGAACTCAGGAACGAGCCAAGAGAAGGAGCAGGGTGAGGTGAGCTGAGGAACGAGCCAGGAGAAGGAGCGTGGTGAAGCGAGTTCAGTAGGGAGCCAAGAAGGTTAGCATGTAAGGAGGCCGGTCTGGGTGAGGTGCAGTGCTTCAGATTGGTCTCCTGTGTGAGGTGACTGCTTCAAAAATCTCATATTACTCTTCTCATGAATGAGGAACTGGGTCCTCTGCTGTGTCAAGGAGGCCCACAATCATCTCTTCCTCCCCTAGTCTTTACTGTACTTTTCATTCAACTTTTTTCTTTCCCTAACTTTCCGCGTCTTATATGCTTCTCGGCTTGCTGAGGAAGCAATAAAAGTTTGAACGAAAGGATAGATTCTCGGGATTGATAAGAAATTCATATCGTATGAGATCTCAATGCAATCACCAGCTGAGGAAAAACTAGTCACTCTCTTTTTTTTTTCCCTCCCTTCCTGCCTACTCGGTAAGAAATTATTGGACGTAAGGAGAAATCATTTCAAAGTTTGCCCACAACGTCGTATCCCAGACTTTTTCTTTATCTGGAACTGAATTTAGGCTTAGAGAAATATGAAAGAAAAAGAGAATGTCGAGGTAAAGTCTTGGGTAGCGCTGTGCTCACATACCTCCCATCTGGCTTGTCTGTGCCCTAGTCCCACCTAAATGAGTTTTGATTAAGGGATCGTCTCTCTTACCTCAGCCGTAGGTAGAACGTCCATACGATTGACAACTTCTTTATACACGTATGACTGTCAAGTCAGCTGCAACCAGAAGCTTTGTAAATCATTTCTTATAAAAGGGACGAACGAGTTGGTGATGTAAACCATCGCCTGGAACGCGGGCAGCACTCCCATAGTGGTACTCGAGGATGGCGGTGGGGTAACCAAGCAAACACGTCTCTCTCACACCAGATACACACACACACACACACACACACACACACAGCAGTTTCGGGATTGTGATTCCGTGCCATGATTCTGTCTGTGTGTAGAATCTTTGTGATTCGCTCTGGGCAACGACTCCAAGCTGACCTTCACAAGGTTCTCGATCCACATCGGCAGATACCCAAGAGAACCACAGGTTCTTGACAGCGTTAGTTTAGTCCTTCCGTCTCTAGATGATGGCGCTGTATAATGTCACATAAGATTCAGGCATACACAGAGCCATGTGTCCATCGATTTGTACGTTGGGTTGCCTGTGGCCATCAGCCAGGCCAAGATATTCAGTGTCCTCACTACACAGACAGACAGACAGAAAGGGTGGGTTTCAATATCTTCGTTCAATGTACCTTACGCACTTGGGCAAGAAGACCCAAACGCTCTTCTGAAAATAAGGACGCCATCATGAAAGTCTGCCTTAGAGTGTGAGAGCACATTTATGACCTTACTCTCAAGCCGCAGAAGGACAGACAAGCGACAGACGAAGGATGTGACAATACCAGAAAAACCGCTTGCGTCCAAGAGCGCTTAACATTGGCGCAGATAAACAGAGACAATCAGATCATTTGCGTGGATCGATCTCGGTCGTCAGATTTCCTCAAGGTGTTTAAGAATGCATCGAACTCCATTCCCAAAGATCACATATAATAAAGTTAGCTGGCGACGGGGCCTCAGAACGACTTCGCAATGGGAGAGAATGTATAAGGATCTGCTTCAGTGTTCACCTGTGAGTGTGAGTCTGATTCAGAAGCTGATTCACAAGGACATGCCAATAGCAGGTGATCATGGGCTTTCCTTGGCATGCTGTGCATTCTACTTATTGTGCTATTAGTATCGTCCTGCTTGAGTCCCCCCCCCTTTTTTTCTTTCATTCCAGACAAGGCAGACTGGGATCCTTTTTTTTCTTTGTGGGAAGGAATGATACCCGTGTGTCATACGGAAGACACGGAGGCATGAAACACGTGTACCAGCGTTCCAGGAACACTTTTCAATCACTCCCTAGTAACACCAGAAGCTCAGCTGAGTTCCTGTCTTTCAGTTGGACAGCAGCCTCCTTTTTCCAGTCTTTGGGCCTGCAGCCTCCTTTTCCAGTCTCTGTTCCTGCAGCCTCCTTTTCCAGTTTTGGGCCTGCAGCCTCCTTTTCCAATCTCTGATCCAACAGCCTCCTTTTCCAGTCTCTGATCGTACGGCCTCCTTTTCCAGTCTCTGGTCCTACAGCCTCCTTTTCCGTTCTCTGATCCTACAGCCCCCTTTTCCAGTCTCACGGCCTGCAACCATTGGTAAAGAAACCTCCATCCACGCCATTGCCCACAGCCCTTGAGAGAGGTCTTCAGTGAGTGTCCTTCAGTCATCACAGATATAGTAAAGGATCGAACCCCTAATTATCAATTCTCCGGCAGCAAATGCAAAGTCCAGAAAGAAAAACCCAGACACCGCTGGAAATCCCGGGAACATCTCCATAGGGATCAAAGCATAACTCGTAACCAGCTCTACCAGTCTCAGGGGCATTAGTGAGGTCGCCCACGTCAGCAAGCACCTCTTTCCAGAGGGAACACTAACTTGATACGGAGCCCAGCTTGACATCAGTTGTTTCCATCTTTACAATGTCTATGTACTTCAGCAGAAGTTCGTACTTCAGACTGATGAAGTATAGGGAATACTTCAGACGTATACGCATCACTTGCTCATGGCCGCGGCAGTCAGTGACCTCAGAATCATCCCAGCATCGTGGGTCTGGAGCAGGTGCAGTCAATCCTCGCTCTTACGACGAACCACAACACCCCTAACGTGAGGAGCGGTCCATCACCACGCGAGACACTGAGGAAGATACAAATGTCTCACTTGACGATTTATCACAGCTTTATTTCCCATCCCGAGGTCTGGCGGGAGAGCCATTCCTCACGATCATCACCACTCGGTCTGCCGCAGGCGGGCGTAAGAGGGCTGTAGAGGGCGCTCCACTTATTAATATTCAAGGTTTAGCAGAGGAGTTCTCCCCACGCCAGCCATACACACACAGAGGAACCTTCCCCTCGTTTTGGACTGTCACGAACAGAGTTTCAAGCGATGCTAATTCTCACGGTAAAGAACCGTTCAGTGGAACACTTGTCTTACAGGAACAGAGATTATCTGCCAGCCCGACCCCGGACCTCAAAGAACGCTAACTGGGAAAAGGCAGAGTTAAAGAATTCCTCTGGGATCATCTGGCGACTCCGGCTGTTGGAACTCAATGGAACCGGGGGTTCGCTCGATGCGAGCTGAAATAAGAAACCTAATTTCATTTAGACGATAATCATACCTGAGTTCCTTCCTGAGTCAGCGTGCGAGGCGTACAAGCGCTATCTGCTTTTAAGACTGTGCGTTCCAGGTGTGGGGGTTACGGTAGGTGTACGTAACTCCCACTCGGAGACATTTCGTGCGAAGGTGGTTCCCGTGAGACTCCAGAGGCCGAGTACTGGATTTTCAGCCGATCGAGAGTTTATCTCTTCACCTTCGATGTGGTACAGCGAGAGAGATATAGCTATGACTCGGCCTTCAGACTCTGCTCATCCATTTCTGTCGCTCATCCTAATGCCAGAGTCCTAATGGAGTGAACGCAAGCGGTTCTGTTCAAGACGGCGGTCATATCCGAATACCCCACCCACAGAGTCGGTCCGACGCGTAACGAGAGAGAGAGAGAGAGAGAGAGAGAGAGAGAGAGAGGTGAGACGCGGGAAAGAATGTGAGGAGTGAGTGCGTTGAGGATGCGTAAGTTGAGTGAAAGATGCGAAGGCTCCTGAGGAAGGGACGGTCTCACTCAGGCTTATCATCATTCCCGATATCAACCTGTCACTACACTTTTTCGCCTCGGGTCTTCGAGGTTCCAGGCAGGGGGTCTTGAGAGGATATACTGACACTCCAAAAACTGAAGTTACGAATGAATATTTTCACTAATGATGACTAGAATTTACGTGTCTGTTTATTCATACAAGTTGTAAAATACTGAATAGCCAGTAGGGAGAAAACTCAGTCCTTTGGTGCACTAATTAAAACCACGAAGGAGACTTGAAATACCCTTTCCAATTTAGGAGGCGATAAATACACCTTTGTAAATGGAATGGTTTATGATAGGGAAATCAGGTGACGATTAATGGGACGACGAGGATATGG
Organism: Panulirus argus; assembly: GCA_038088735.1. Lineage (NCBI taxonomy): Eukaryota > Metazoa > Arthropoda > Malacostraca > Decapoda > Palinuridae > Panulirus > Panulirus argus. The sequence goes on along the minus strand of JAYMFT010097847.1, from coordinate 6,341 downwards.
GGTAACAAGGACATGGGGTGACAGGTCCATGGGCTATGGGGTGATGAATGAAATGTGTTGGCTGTCGAGGGGAAGGAGGTGGGGAATGATGAGTCGAAGAAAAGCAGAGAGATTCGTGGACGAAGATAATTGTGTCGTCTTCAGTGTCAGACGAGTTGCACTACAGGCAAGGCGAGAGCACCTTTTGCATTTTCTTTTTTAATGGGATTATACAAAAGAAAAAAGAAAAAAACGTGTAAATTCAGGTCATTATTAGCGAATATAATCGTGAACGAGTTCTTGCCTCTTCAAACCTATGAGTCTCTCTCTCTCTCTCTCTCTCTCTCTCTCTCTCTCTCTCTCTCTCTCTCTCGCCCAGAGCTCTGGAAATTAATTTCCAGGAAACTCCGTGCTGGAGGCACTCTGCCAAACTTTATATCGGGACTTCAAGTGTTCCTCGAAACTCCATTTTAAAGCCCAGACGTCTTGGTAAAGTGTGGCCCTGCCTGAAGTTAGCAGGGGGGTGGGGTGGGGGGGGGGTAGAGAGGGAGGTTAAAAAAGGGACAATTTAGGGAGTAATTACTCTGTCCTCCCCCGGGAGCAGCAGTAATTCTCTAGCGGTACCTGGGATGGGAAGAGGGGAGACAGGGCGTTAAGAGACGAGAGAGAGGATGCTCTGTGTGTGTGTGTGTGTGTGTGTGCGCGTAAAGGGAGAGGTGGAGAGGCTGGCTCTTACATGAATTAATTACTTCATTTTAAGCGATCTGGTTTTTAGTCTCTCAAACTCGTACCAGGAACTGGTCACCGTAATCAACTTCAGAATCAGTCTTTAAAGTGAATGAGTTCATTCTAATGATACAGGAATCTCTGTCAGTTAAAAAAAGTATGCACTTGGACCACGATGCGATCCGTATAACTAAGGCTTTCATTCTATTATGAAATGGTCGGCATAGTAAGGACAAAAGCATGCCTAAGGTGAAGCCACTTCGGCTGAAAATCTTACCGAAAGAGTATAAAGAAGACGGCAAGGATTAAAAGGATCAATCTGAGCTGCTCACGTGTTTGTAGAACCAACTCCTGAGGGTAGAGAGGTTGTAGGAAGAGAAAAGACAACAACATAAAAAAAAGAAAAGAGAATTCAACAGCTTTTCTATACGAGGAAAGGAGATGGGGCGAGGGAGGAGGGGGATTAAAACGACCTGTCCTAGTATAGATGGCCTCCACACAAAAACTGTGGGAAGCAGCGCGTTTCGATGCTGCCTTGGCATTTGTTCGACTTGGTGAGTTCCTCCGCGTAGAGGGCAGAGTTCCAGCCTAACTGCTGACCATAGCAAAGGCTCCTCCTATTTCCCCTTAGTCTGATAATGCCTTTTTGGATGAAGACGAGGCTCTCGGTGCCTTTAAGCTTGAGAGGAAGACGTTTGGTACTTCTAAGCTTGAGAGGGGTGGAGTTCAAGGACTTCCGAGTTTTATTAGTAGGTATTTGATCCCTCTGATATCAAGATGAGGGCGATTAATGCATCTGAACTCGATAAAAAAAAAGGGGTTTAATATCTCTAAGCTTGAGAAGGAGGCGTCAAGCATCTCTAAGCTTAAGGGTATGAACGTCCCAATAGGAATCAGTTCTTAGTACATCCGGAACGAAAGCTTAAACGAGAAGAACTTTCCTTATTTGAACATCACTCCCAGTTTCTTTGAAGTAGTTTACTCTGTGTAATGTGGGGTTTCCGAGTGAGGTATGTTTATTGTGTTGGGTCGTGGTATTACAGAGACGTCAGAGGAAATGAGAAGGTTATTGAGGAGTTTCACAAAAAGAACTGGAGAGTTTTAGAGGTGCTAATCTTAACTAGCTTTGGTGAGTTCCGATGGAGAATTCTCCTTCTTAGATCTGGGTTTATAAAGGAAGATGACAAGAGACTAGATGTATTTCTAGCAAGAGAAGATGGATGAAGAACTGATTAGTTTTATTCGTTGAAAGCCAAGAGGATAATAGCAGGGGACAGGACATAACCTTGAGGGACGTTTGCTGCTAATAGAAAATAGGAAGAGGCTGATCCATCAACAGCTAAGGAGTCACACTGGCCACAGAAGGGGAATGGAGGAGAACCAAAAGAGGTTAGCTTGATGATTAGGCCCAGATCAAAGACTTTCGAGATATTAAAGGCCACGATAAAAATTTTTCCCAAAGTCCCCAGGATGGAGGAGGACCAGACATTAGTACCTTAGGAGAGAAATTACCAATGGAGACCACCTTCCGAGAACCGTAACGATTATGAGAGAGATGATTTCGGTTTGGAATGTTCCAGGAGTCGGAAATTGACCAGAGACTCATAGATTATGAAAATAGAAGTCAGGAAGAATTCAAGGAGTCGGAAATTGACCAGAGACTCACAGATTATGAAAATAGAAGTCAGGAAGAGTTCAAGGAGTCGGAAATTGACCAGAGACTCATAGATTATGAAAACAGAAGTCAGGAAGATAGGATTCATAGGTGAAAGTGAGGACGGTCACCCTGCCTCAGGGATAGACCTTAACTGTTCTTGCTCCCACGAGGGAAGAAAGGTCTTTAAAATGAAAGCAACCGGACAAGCAAACACTGGGGTCTGACTTGGGGAGCACTTTCAGAATACGGAGAGGGATGCATGCCATCAAGACGATACGCCTTGCTTGTGTTCGGAGTGAGATGCGCCTCTTGGACTCCACGGAAAGGGATTATCGGGAGGGACAATTGTAATAGATGCGTCAGAGGGTCGAGGGGAAACGTTCGTCATGCGTAGTGGCGTTTGGAGTAACATCTGTAGCGTCGTCGGAACGGAAAAGCTGTTAAAGCTACATTTGTACAAAAGACCAGACAGACTTACCAGTAGAAGAAAATGAAGAGGGTGAAACACTCTGGAATAAAGGAGAGCTTAGGCTCATGAGTAGCGTACGTGGAATGATTGTGGGCAGAGGTGGAACACTAAATGCAGCTCGAAGAAAAGGGAGAGTATCACAGTCTGATATGCCGAGTCCCATGCCTGAGTGACCCCAGAACATGAATGTTTAAACCAGAGACGAGAAGAAGGCATAGTCCAGGGCATTAGGGTTTATATGTCTCCACCTCCCCACTAAATCAACCTCTGCGACAGGCTTATCAGAAACAGAGCGATCGCCCGAAGTAAGTTCGTAATATTTTCGGAGAAAACCAAGAAAGAAATATCATGGTGCCAGTCTAGTCAGCCCCAGTCAGCGCTCTCAAGGAGCCAATATAATGACGTTAAAAGGAACAAAACGAGGATGATGTACAGCGAGTAAAATCATGCTAAATTCTGATATCAGCCTCATGTATTTCATTTTTCTATTCATATGTTAATTTTACATTTATTTGCAATGCTTTTAGTCGACAGAAATTCTAGTAAAGTTGGTTCCTGTTATTGTTGTTATTGTCTTACAGAAGGAATAACAAAACCGCTTCTTTTGTATCAGTAATACAGAACAACATCTCTCTATGTCATGAATAAGTATATTCAACTCCACACATCTTCTCTCTAATGAACGTCTGTACACCATTGTTTCCGCTAAACCATCAGGGAGGAGCCTGGCAGCTTATCTAAATTGATCTATTACGTGTTCGTACTAAAACTGGGACTCGTATTCTTAAAATACTACGAAAAGGATCATTCCTGTAGGAAAAGTATCCCCTCTGCAAGGGTAAGACCTCCCTGACTTAACAAAACAGCAGTTTAAATCTGTACCACAATACTTTCTCATTAACTCTGTTACGTTAACTTCATATGTGATTACTACATAATGAGTGACAGATACATTTTGTGGTTAAAACAACAGAAAGTCATTTACTGAGATGCTACGTATAGCCTGCAGAAGTGAGAAGCTAAAAATGGGTAATGTTCGTAAAATAATTCCGAGTTTTTCTCACCTTCCTTAAGAAAATGTTCTTTGTTCCGACGCTTCCAGACGTTTTTTTGCCATCCCCAACACCCTGATCGTCTTCCTTCGCTTTAGAACTGCATTTCCAATTTCTCGCCGTCCTACGGCAAGAGAAAACTTTCAAGTTATTGCGAGTGGCGGGAAGTTTTTAGCGTGAAATTTTGACTGGGTGGAAAAGACTCCCCTTTAGATCTAGCAGTCAGTATACGAGCCTCCTTGAGCAGCAGCAGCAGCAGCAGCAGCTGTGGCTGTGTGGGCCGTCTCGTTTACCCCTGAGTTACTTTGCTGTGTCTGGAACAGCTGTGGCAACAGCAGGAGCAGCAGCAGCTGCTCCTGCTCTCCTGCAGGTCTCCTCATTATCCCTAAGTTGCTCGCCCCTGTTATCAGGGCCACGATCATAGATTCTGACAGATATGCGTATATCCGTTTGGACCCATGATTAAGCCTCATTAGACAGCGTCAGCTTCTACTGGACCAGAAGCGAAGAGGCCGCGGCGCAATCCTGACGGCGGGAGGGCAACTCCAAGCGCTGTACGGATTTGCAGCACTACATAGATTGGCTTAACAAGCCTGACTGGAAATTGGCATTTAAGATAAACGTTGTATGATTATCATATATCTCGCGTCCCAACTTTTGGCTTTCCCTGTCTTTCATTATTGTGCCTTTATTTTTTCAATATACGTATCTTCAGAACTCTTGGATTTTCTTTGCGTTGGCCTCGTTCCACTGAAATAAAGTCTGGTTTTGTGGGTTAGTTGCATCTTTCTCTATACTGTCTTTATGAATATTCTACCTGCATCACGAAAGTCACCCTTAACAAACAGCTTTATATACTGCCCCTAAGTTTTATCATGGTTTTATCTTATCTTCTTATTCATTGTATTCTAAAGATGATACCGAAACCCCACGAGTGGAAGAACCACCGAAGGCGAGAACTTCTCGCATGAAAGGAGCCCATCCTGTCCCTGCTACTGAGTGTAGCGCAGCCTTGGGCTGCAGAGGCCCCTAAGAAAAAGAGGATTTCAGGTTACCACCAGGACCCTTCCAGACACGATGTAATCATAAATTAATAGTTAAACTTATTCTTATTGTCCCTTTCTCTAGGTTTTGACCTCAACAAGTGGGATGATTTATTCGGATGTAGAGAAAATCTAACATCGTTAAATCGTGAGTCTTGTTGCAAATGAATATCCTTTCGGGAATTCATAGGAAGAAAGTAGGTACAGTCAATCACTCAGTCAGTCAGACAGTCAACCAGTGAGCCAGTCAGCCAATAAGCTAGTCAGCCAATAAGCCACAAATCATCCAAAGAGTCAGTCAGTCAGCCTGTCAGCCATAGGGTATCCAACCCAATGAGTCATTCAGTCAGCCACAGCGGATCCAACCAGTCAGTCAGCCAGTCAACCAGTCATGCTCAGGGCATCCAACCAGTCAGCCGGTCAACAGTTATCGTATCAAACAAGAGCAATTACTTAAATAGTGATTCCGTCTATTATCTCATCAATTCATCAGCTAAACAGTCAGTTAACCAGTCAGAAAATACTAGGAGAACCAGTCGCTCAACTAGACAGTTGCCCGAACAGTGGATCAGTTAATGAACCATTCAGCTGACCAATTACTGAACCAGTAAGTCAACCAATCAATTAACCAATCAGTTGCCAAGTTAGTATACCAGTCAGTGAACAAGTCATTAAATCAGTTGGCCAATAAATCATATAACCAGTCACTTTAACAGTTAGTGAACCAATTACCCAACCAATCAGTGAAATAATCACTTAACCAATCAGTGAAGCATTCAAAAACTGATGAGAATTTTTAAAAAAATCACATAAAAGTTTTTTCGATATCTTTTTTTGCAGTATCCTTCCGTATCAGTGTCATTACCGGCAAATGCCTCTAGCATCTGTTTGGAAAAAGCAATTTCAGTCATGACATGAATTTTGAGGAAGAAATGCCCTTGTCATTTGGAGACATTAGTTTTCAAAATTAAAAATCCCACAATGCCTCTGGCATCTTTTTTGGAAGAAGCATTTTTATCATGAAATAATTTTTGAACAAGTAATATCGTATGATTTTGAGGCAACATCTCTCAAAATTAAAAAAAAATCTTACTATTTCTACCGTTTTCGCCCACATTAGAATTCACGCCTCGTAAAGATTCGCGCATAAATTCATCTCAGCCATATTGGCTATTGTGTGAATACCACCTGGAAATTAATATTGAAAATATCTGGCGAAGAAAAACACCCTCAAGGAAAAAAAAAATGGAAGTAAAGCTTCGTACACCAGACACGTTTCCAATTTTTTCCGGCCCTGATTGGGTGGCCTCTTGCATAAATTTTGAGTGTACTCAACGTCTTCAGTTGGTCGTTGGTGGGCGGGAGAGGAGTGTGGGGGGGGGGTGACCCTGAGAGAGAGAGAGAGAGAGAGAGAG
>JAYMFT010097836.1:0-13844 GCA_038088735.1 Panulirus argus | reverse complement strand
AGCGGGAGAGAGAGAGAGAGAGAGAGAGAGAGAGAGAGAGAGAGAGAGAGAGAGAGAGAGAGAGAGAGAGAGAATGTTGACGGGAGAGGTCCCTTTAAACACAACAAATCCCAATGTTAGCCTGACACAACAGCTCAGGACAGGTGGCACCCAGAGAGAGACAGACACACACACACACTTGATGTCCGGATTAACAAGGGGGACCTCGTTGCTTTGATGCTACGAGGCAGCGGACTCCCCGAGAGGATTCCCGCCACTCGAACTCGAGGACCTGGTAGTCGTCCTCAGCCTCCACGAACCTCCTCCTCCTCCCCCTCCTCCTCCTCCTCCTCCTCAACCTGGACCCCCGGTGCATGTACCGAAGGGGGGGGGGAGAAAGAAGTATCTTACTAATGACATTATCAACGACTACGGGGGAAGTAGGTGTTTATGCCCGTGCGTGGCGCCGACGCTGCTAAATTCGCAGTGAAAAAAAAAAAAAAGGAAAAAAGAATACATACGATTTTCAGGAATTATATTTGGGTAGTAAACGGAGAGAATGGTTCATTATCTGAACTCATATACGCGTAATAACTAGAGAAAAAATGTTAATGATCATGATACAGAAAATCTGCTTTACATACATAATAACTAATTAACCCTCCTAATTATAATAATGGAAATCATACACGGAATATATCATGGGGGGTTGTACAATGCCCCGGGGGTAGTTAACCGCAAAGTGCATTTGAATATTAACAAAATGTACACTGAATACTCTTTACAGCAGTGAGCTTAATGGCTCGGTCAATATTCCCAGCTAATAGAAGTGCTCCATTTTTTCCTCCTCACAATGAATATTTTCGCCATGATTTTAAGTCATTTCTGTATTCAAGGCGATGGTGGTACCTAGCACCACCACCCTGCCCACATCCCCAGTCTCTTGCTTGCTCGTGGAGGCGGAGTTTCCCTTCTTGGTAGGTTGTGCTCTCTCTCTCTCTCTCTCTCTCTCTCTCTCTCTCTCAGTACTCCAAGGGATATCGACTACCCGTTGCCACTTGAGCTTCGACCCTTACGTGAGGGATAGAAGTACCCTCTTCTGTCTGCCTGTCTGTCCATCAAAATACGTGTCCGTCCGCCAACCTGTCAGTCTCTTCTGTCTCTCAGTCTGTCTGTCTCTCCCACTCTCTGTCCATCCAACAAAATACCTCTGCTGCTACCGGGCTCATAACGGGTAGACTTTACACGCATACGTCTCGCCGCTGACCAAGACCTGGGACTTCGAACTGAAGGGTAAACGGCGCCTCCCACTGGCCTCCCTCCCGGTGCTGTCGATGGTCGACCGTCAGTTCGAGTGAGGTGGGAGAGTGGCAGGGTCCCCCGGCGAAGCCAGCGCTCAGGGAAGAACGGGGAACAAAGAACGCGAAGATTATGTTGGATTTTCATTACGTTTTGCGGATGTATCAGATAACGCCTGTGTGTGTGTGTGAGAGAGAGAGAGAGAGAGAGAGAGAGAGAAGGTGGGGAGGAGTATTCTGCACGTGTGCATGAGGTGCAGATCTATGACGCAGCAGTAATGGCCATGCACAGCTGATGGTGCTGCTGCCAGTCGTCTGAGGGCAGCTGTTGTACAGAGAGAGAGAGAGAGAGAGAGAGCAAGAAAATATTTTCCTCCGTGGATTTTCTGCTTCACTTTACCTCACCAATGATCTGTTTAACACAAGACACAGCTCCAGTGCTGTCTCTTTGCCCAGGGTATAGTATTCCCGGCCGGTGCATTTACTGGCGTGCGAGTGGGAACTCTGGCAGACACCCTCAGTGTGTAGAACATGAATATTGGTGTGGAGGTGTTCTTTTCGCGCGTTACCTCAGTGATTATTTTCTTTCTTGGTCTTCCTTGACAGTTCCATCTATTGAGTGTGAGCGAAGCTAAATGGATGTTACGATACTGAACACATTATACTTATTAGCTTTCTTATCTTTATAGGCAAATGGATGTTGAGAGAGGGAAGCACCTCACTTACATATGTAGCAGCTGCTTTGCATTTCAGGGCTCACTCGGTATCTTACAAAAGATTATCACGAAGTATCTAATCCTCTTCAGCTTACATCTCTTCCGCAAGTGACGTTTATTACACCAAGATGAACTTGAAATGACACAGCTCCGGTGCTTTTATCTATCTACGTACAATTTGTTCAGAAACTTTCTACGGCGCTGGTCAGAACTCTTATCCATGTTAGCCAAAGGCTGTGGAGCATATCTGCACAAGACGCCACCGGGCGGGCAGGTGTGTACCGAGGTTGCCTGTTCGGTGTGTGGCGAGTCACGTTTGGGAAACTGTCTCACGGAATCGCCTTTCATGCGTCACAGGAGAGGAGGGTGGTAAGGGACACACTGCCCGTCGAATGATTTCTAGTATTGGAGAGGAATTCTAGATTTTGGGCCATGACTGAAGGCGGAGTGAGTCCCGGCTGGCTAAATTCTGATTCGAAGGAAAACGTGATAAAAGCTCATCATACCCCTGTAGTGTTTTAAGCCCCCGAGCACGACAGTGAGATCCTTTGAGCACGAAGGTACGACCCTTGAGCACCACGTTACGACCCTTGAACACCACGTTACGACCATTGAACACCACGTTACGACCATTGAGCACCACCTTACGACCCTTGAGCACCATGTTACGACCCTTGAGCACCACGTTACGACCCTTGAGCACCACGTTACGACCATTGAACACCACGTTACGACCATTGAACACCACCTTACGACCCTTGAGCACCATGTTACGACCCTTGAACACCACGTTACGACCCTTGAGCACCACGTTACGACCCTTGAGCACCACGTTACGACCCTTGAACACCACGTTACGACCCTTGAACACCACGTTACGACCCTTAGGTACGATGACGTGACCTTTGATCCGACCCTTACGGGTAGCAGATGTGCACGAAGCTAAACAATTAAGAAAAATATCTGAAGAAAAAAAGAAATTGAAAAGACGAGAGGCTTGCGAGACCACAGCAAGTAAAACACCTGTTGCAACTGAGGCGGCAGATGTGTTCTATGAAGCTAAACAGCTGCCGCTACAGATGTTTGAGCCCACGCGGGCCTCTCTCTCTCCCCCCCCCATCCTCCTTCCTCAAACCCCCCCCCCCCCAAGTGATTTATTTCGCCGGTGGTCTATCTCAAATTGCATCAACGTGAGAAAATATTGATTAATGGGCAATGTAAGGGGAGGTAATGGGTGGCGGGCGGAGATAGCCCACTTCAAGTCTAATGGATGGCTGGGCCAAGACTGCCGCACGATCCCGAGGCCAAATTTATACACCAAATGTTGCCCGATTTGCTGGGAGGGGAGGAAGGGACCTCAGGGAACTTTGTTTGCTCCTCTGAGGTGTCTATCCGTAATCTGGGGAGAGAGAGAGAGAGAGAGAGAGAGAGAGAGAGAGAGAGACGTGTTACATATACAGACCACACACACCCAAGGTCCAAGCGAGGTGGTCCGACCTTATCACTAGAGAGAGAGTAATAACGGAGAAAGAGCTTATGATATTACTCTCTCTCTCTCTCTCTCTCTCTCTCTCTCTCTCTCTCTCTCTCTCTCTCTCAACTTCTCTCTCTCTAAGCCAGGTTACAGACAAACAGGACCTCCAGGTTCTATCTATCTCCCTCCAGCAGATCGGACGACGTTTGCTGCATGAAATTTGGCCTTCGGGTCGTATACTGTATAGGTGGCTTGGCTAACCATCCAGTAAGCCCGAAGTGGGTTGTCTCCGCCCTCACCCATTATCACCCATTCTATGTAGCGCATCCATCAATATTTTCTCAGGGAGAGGAAATGTGAGGTGGATGAATCGTGAAACATATGAATTAGGATGGAGAGTCATCCTGATTGGGACGGTTGTCTGAGCTCAGGCACCTGTTACGACAACTGTTTACGTTCGTAAACATCTGCTACCTTAGTGGGAACAGGCGTTTAGCGGGGGTTCTGAGTCGCCCACACAATGAGGCATTTCATTCCAAGAGCAGTTTCTGTTCTTTTAACTCATCTATCTATCTATCTATCTATCTATCTATCTATCTATATATCGAAGAAATGTCAGGTGTCAATCATGCGTTTCATGTTGATATTGCAAATATGATTTTCCGGTGTTCCGCACTGTTTTACTGTCACTAGATTTTTCACGATATCAACAATTCTTTTGGTGCTGACTAAAGTGGTATCGGAGCCGTCTTAACACCCTCCATTTCAGGAGAGCGCAGACAGTTGCCGCCCAGGGAAGTGCTACACTTCTGACTTACGAGTGTTGAATTCATGGCCGGAACCACCTTGCACCTTCCATGTCAGGACTGCTGGGCTTACATTCTCTCTCATTACAACTAATAGTAATTATTGGCTCGACATAACACATTCTCCTCTTGTCCATTTTAAACTTATTTAGCTGTTTTCTGTTTGTTATTTTTTTATTCTCCCATTTTCTATCATCACCCTCGCTTTTTCGTTTTCCCTCACATTTCTCATTCAAGATGTCGCGGCTATTCCCACTTAGTATCAATGCACTGATAACCTATATCTGATCAGAGAAGACTTAAAAATACGTGTAAATTTACAAGATTTTAAGCCATATCAAAGTGGTTATTGCTGCTCTGCAATATCTTTTTACATCAAAAATTAATCTGAAGTGTAACTAGCGACGTGAAAATTCTTCATCAAATATCAAATATGAGAACAGGAAAAAGTAATCGTTATTCAAACCTCGATTATCTTTCCCTTACTCTCTAATGACTCTCCTTTTACAAAGGTAACTTGACGCTATTCTGATTAAACTAATGACTCTCATGAACATCTTCTTTCTCCATGACTTTCCTTAATGAGTTTTTTCCGTCTTGATTTTTCTTCTTATCCATTTACTCAAGTAGCTTTAACTCTCTTCTCGTTACTCTTACTTCTTACTCTAACGAATTTGCTTTGGCCTGTGTGACTATAACTCCTCTACTCTTGCCCTATTAACTTTAGAATATCACTGAGATAGATAGCTTTTCTTTAATGACCTCTTCCTTAATTACTTTCCTCTCGTCTTGATGAGCCTACTCTGACATCTCTTGCTTTTACTCTAGTGTCATTCACCTGAATCGAGCATTTAAATTAGGTCTACTCTAACGGTTCTCTGATGGTTCTTCTCTTACTATTTTTATTCTGGACCTCCGTGCTTGTTGCTTGATTCCCTTCCTATACGAGTTTGGAACGAGTATACCACGCCGCTGCTGATAGGTCAAAGGGGAGGCGCGATGGGTCAACTTTGGCCATTCAAGGCTATCAGTACTGCAAGTACGGCTGATCTCAAGGACCCGGATGGAAAAGGAGGTGAGAGCGACTCTCTCTCTCTCTCTCTCTCTCTCTCTCTCTCTCTCTCTCTCTCTCGTCTGGCGTGTTGCCGGAGGGAGTGGAGGGTAAGGGAGAGAGCTTTTGCTTTGTTGTCCTTTTCTTCTACTGCTTTTAAAGGGACCACATTTTCTTTTTTCGAAGTAGTGTTAAGGCCAGAACACCTTGCTTGGACCCTGGGTCTGTGTCTTTCTGTAACACTGTCTCTCTCTCTCTCTCTCTCTCTCTCTCTCTCTCTCACTCTCATCTACACGTGGTAACAAATTAAGGATAACGTACGGAACCTGAAAGCCTCTTCACAAGGAATTTCCAGAGTTATTAAATCTACAAGAATCACTACGGAACAAACCACATAAACATCAGACAAAAGATATACGAACGCCCAGGAAGGAAGCTCGCACGGCTATCTAATACACTACCCAGGGAAATGAGAAACGTTCATGGAAGAACCAGAAAAAACATTTAAGAGAAAACTTGACATATGGTTGAAATCAGATAACCGTTGCATCACAACAGTCGAAGGGAATAGCCTTAGTAATCAAGAAGGAATGCGGTGATCGCTACGGGATGATCCTGCAACAGTGGCAAATTCTCGTCTTAAGTATCCGTAGGAACGTAGGAACTTTCTCTCTCTCTCTCTCTCACTCTCTCTCTCTCTCTCTCTCTCTCTCTCTCTCTCTCTCTCTCTCTCTGGGAAGTTTCTTAAAAAATCTTACGCCAATTGGAGAGGTATGATATTTTTCCATTTGTTGGGAAATTCGAAGATCATCTTGGCTTTCTTGAGAAGCGGTATGTTACATGACCCTCTCCCCCCCCCTCCCCCGTCCCTTTCACTGTAAGAAATATCCCAAGTTTTCATATGACCGGGATAGCCATATATCTGCTCTGTAATAACTACGAAATATGTGTATTATCTCCGAGAGCTTTGAAGGCTGAATAGATTCTGCTAACTGGAAGAGGGACATATTAACCTCGGTGGCTGCAAATGATAACTGTTGGCAGTGGAGACTTACAAATGCTAACTTGTTAAAAGATAAGCAACGATTCGTTTCATGAAGATCTGCCAATTATTTTTCTTACACGTAACTTTACTTTTATCTACTCCTAAGTTGGAAGAAATTCTTTAATTTTCCTCGTTTGAGAATGAAATACGAGTTACTCTTTCCTTCACTGAGAAAAAAAATAATTCGAAGAGTTACACGGGCTTCATAGAAACAGACACTCATATCAAGCTACACATTGTAAGAAATAGAATTACTTGCTCAAGTTGTCGGTAAGAGGAAGGCATAAAACTAAACCAAGGGTTCGAATTCAACTAGACTCTTCAACTGGGAGACTGAATCACTGGACTGAGTGTAAAACATTTCATGATTCAAGGACACACAAACACACACACACACACACACACACACACACACACACACACACACACACACAGAGCAGCAGCAGCAGACAGGCCTGCCTTGGTTCCTGCCAAGAGCCTGGGGGTCTTCAGCTTTCCAGCTGGAAGCCTATCTTGCACAAGGGGAGAGGGAGGGGAGTGCAAAGGGGACCCCTTAGAAAAAGGACAGACAGAAAAACAGTGGACAAATTGTGGATGGATCATCTGAGACCAGGAGGATGGGGGAAACTGGTGGAAATTATTGAGAAACAGAAGCAGAAGTTAATACACTTGGACGAGGAAATCAGATCAAAGGATCATGAAAAGTGTCATCAGATGAGAGAAGATAAAGGATAGAAAATCAGAGTCAACTGGCAGGAACACACATTCAAATCAGTCGAGAGGATTTATAAGATACGTCACCAGAGAAGAGAAGGTGAAATAACTGGAAAGCGAATAACGTCAGATGGGTCTTTTCTCTGTTTTCCTAGAGACTGCTCAACCACTGGAAATGCCCATAACAAATAGTAGAGAATCCACTGACAACAGTGGGCGGGGGAGGGAGAAGCACATACTCAAAGAAGAGACCAACTCAAAGAGGAGATATAATCGTGGAAGGTACACAGACCTCAACAATTTCTATGGTAACATAAATTGGAAAATGGGGCACTGTGCTGGAAGTTGCGGTGAGATGTATAATGAAGGGGTGGGGACATGGGTACCTCTAGCCTCACATACAGAAGGAAAAAGGAAGAGTTGTTCAGCAGATGTCAAAGAGCGAAGGGGATTTGCGATCTGATGTGGCAGAGAAACAGGCTTTATCCCAGCCAACCGGCACTTTTATGGCACAAAAGGACAAGGAACGAGTATAGCAGGATGAGAAAAACGAGGAATAAAGATAATCTGAAACGGAGTAAATTATAAGTTAAAGAGCTGCTGATCAGGCTAAGGTGTTCAGAGGGATGAGCTATGCAGGATGATGTCAGGATATGCAAGGAACTAAATGCAAACTGAACATGTGTTTTCATAATGGAAGGATACTACAGCCCCAGCAACAGTCAGATGGGATGGGCAGGAGGTCTTGGAAAGCACTGAAATATCTGGAAGACGTAAACAGAATACTTAAGGATCTTGACCCATGTAAGACTCATGGTCCAAGGGAAGCTTCTTCCATATGTGTTGAGGATGTGTGCAGATATGTATTTGGCAGACCACTTGAAATGGTGGTCAAGATGTTGCCCGAAAAAATGTAAAGTTTTACGGAAGGGGAAGAAATCAAACGTCACACCTATCTTTAAGAATGAAAGCCGGCCGGGAGGATGCTTTGGCCTACAGACGGTCTCCCTGACGTGTGTGGCTTGTAAGGTGTTGGAAAAGATATTTAGGGAGGAAATGGGTGGCGTCTAGCAGAGGAAAGACTACAGGACTGAGAGACAACACGGTGTTAGAGAATGAAGGTTACATGTCCCTTGCCGCTTAGATTTCTACGAGAGAGTAAGCTGCGTTTTAGACTAAGGAAAATGGTGATTGGATTGTCTATATCCGGAGCGTCAGAGTATATTTGGCAATGTATCACACAGGAGGCTGGTAAAGAAGATGGATCTTCAGACGGATATGAGGAGGAGACGCCTTCAACGGGGTGAAGATTATCTTTGTGGCTGGGAACGAAGGACGCATGTCAGCGGAACCTTCCCGTAATGGGTTGAGGTCACCAGTGGCGTGCCAAAGGGTTCTGTTCTGGGACCATTACTCTTCTTGACCGATATGATCGATTTGCCAGAAGGGCTGGAGTCCTGCCTGTCTATGTTTGCAGATGGTGACAAGAAGAGGCGAGTAAAGAGCGACGAGGAATTCATCAACTTATAAGGAGGCCCATACCATCTCCAAAGTTGGTCTGATATATGATATACAGTTGATGAAATCTCAACCCGAGTAAAGGTAAAGTAGTTCGGATGGGACACAGCATAGGAAGGTCTCAATGTGAACAATTTTCAGCAGGAATTAAGCTGCAGGAATCACTGTAAGTTTGGAGCTGGACATCGTCCCTAACCTGACGCCAGAGTCTCACGTTAAGAAAACAGAAAAGAAGACAAACTGTCTGGAAACAAATACTGGAAATACATCTAAATAATGCTTATCACATTCTGCATTAGATCAAACATTGAATATACTTCTCAAGTTTGGTCACCGCACTTGTAGAAGCGCAAAGAAGTAAAAGAGAAGGTCCAGAGGAGGACACCAAAGCAAAATCAAGTGACCTGAGTTACTGAAAAAGAAAAGCTAAAGCCTATAAATTTGCCTACCACGAAAGACAGAAATGCGAAGGGTGGCCTGATCACACCATATAAGTTTTGAATTAGCCTGTTGACGGAGACAGTTGACGGTTCTTCGAAAGATGTAGGGATAGAACAACCACAAGCCATAACGTGGAATTAAAGAAGAAACTCTTTGGAAGGAATGTAAAGAAATACTGCTTTCAGTACAAGAGAACGAATAGACAATAATGAGTTATGAGAATATTAATACTGACAGTAAACAGCTTAAAGAAGTTGTATGGTAGTAGAGAAAGGTCAAGAGATGAAGCCCCAAGAGTGAGGAGCTCCCTCCCCTTACAGTACAACGAGGTAATTAGAGGGGTAAATTACACACACACACACACACACACACACACACAAACACACAAATTGCTATGGATTAAACATGACTGGCCAACGAGAAGATTACAGGAGGGATTGGAAGCCATTACAGTGGGAGTCGAGGAAGGGAAAGTGTGGTAGAAGATTTATACATGGGAGGGGCCAAGCCTAGGTTAGGGGTGGTGGGGGATGTTCCCCGGGAGGGACTGAGACCGACAGAATCCAGCTGACTCGAGCATCAGCTGACTCGTGTGATCAGCTAATGCAAGTAATCATCTGACTCGAAAGGTCACCTGTCGCAAGTAAACAGTTGACTCCCCTACAGCGACATCTGCATCGGGACAAATGGAAGTCTCTGTTTCACTCTGAAGTTGAACTTTTAACCACGACTGTAAATGGATCTACTGTTTTCTCCGTAAATCCTGGCATGTTTTACATAACGTCTTTCCAATATACCGACGTGGGTTGGAAATTATTTGACCGCGAATACCGTGTTTTTGCTATACTCATGATTTACTTGATAGAACACTTGTTGTTTTCCACATTATTGTTTGCCTCGATAGATCCGACTGTCAAAAGAGTGTTACACAGAGGCTGCGGAGTGACTGACTGTCACAGCGTTACAGAGTGGTGTCGGGGTCTGGGGGGGGTCTGTCTGTCAAGAGTTTCGGTAACAGACTGGGTTAAGACAGCGTGATTAAGGACCACCAGTAACTATGGTAGTTATAATCACCATCGGTCATTATTGTTAGAATCGTCACCATCACTGATCATGCTCCTGGTCACGTATCTTTACATACGGCGTCGCTGAAGACGAGGCGACGGGAGAAAGAATTGTTTACCAGATTCTCCTGTCGGTAAATGTCGAGCTGGTGGGATGCGGTGATTTGAACGATGAACGAAGACCATGTCACTCGAACTCTTACAGAGTTAGTGAAGCAGTGCTATACCCCCTAGAGCTGACTTTGAGGCAAGTCTAGAAATGTTATGGTAAAGTTGGTAAAGTTATCGAGAGCGCGGTTTGAAGAAGAGAGAAAACGGGGTAGGGGACTGGAAGAGGGGGGGATGTAACATAATGCGATACAAACTAAATACATTAAAGATGAATTGAGCCAAAGAAAATCTCCGGGTTTTTCCGTAACGTTCGAAATTTACCTTGATATTAATTCTGGCACTAGAATTATACCAGTGTTAACTCCTTCTGTCTCCCATAACAGTGGAAACCAAGTGTATATGTTCATGATGACTCTCCTATTCAACGTTCTCCTCTGAAAGTTCATGATATTACTATTTCTAGCTAAAATACTTTGTAAGCAATTTCTATTCTATATATATGGGGGAGGAGGGGGAAGGGCTTGTAAATAAACAGTCTTAAAGAGCGCGTTCACAGAGGTCCGGATGAGCGATCAAAAACGGCGTTCCTTTTGACCGCGCGCCCGACCGCACACGACCGCAGCCGGTTGCACGGGGAGCTGGCGACCGCAACAAGGACGCCTTTCTGGAGTAACGTTGAAAATAAGGCAAACGTCGGTTCCTAGAGGCAATTAAGGTCAGGTATCCATAGCTTATCTGGGCTGTTGAACAGCAATTTTTTTTTTTTATCTTTACTTACGATATTCAACCCAACATATATCTTCACCAAATGCCCTACTCATTCTCGTGTGGTCTATTAAGGTGTCTATTCATTTTTCTTTTAAAGTCAACTCCGATGGTTTGATGAGAGTTTCAATCTATCATACAAATCAATAATGTGTGACCTTCGACGGTATTAATACAAAGAAACACTCAGAATCACTGATAAAGGCCAAAACCTCTTTTTTTTCCGCCCTGAAATCTATCAAAACTCTTAAATACAAACTACAAACTGAACTATAAACTTAGGCAGTAATTAAATGGCCGTGAAACAAAAAGTTTGTCCCTAATGTACAACTAACACTATTTCTTTTTACGTATAAAAGTCTGTGATTTAGGAAGTCTTGAGTTCTAGATAGAATATTTGTTTTTCCTTAACAGATAAACTAAAGGCATTCACAGCCTGATAGACAGATATATACTACATATACTAGAAGGAAATAAGATAGATAGGCATTTAGGGACCATTCTTGCATTCTGTAGTAAGGGTAAGACTTACATAATGCCGGGTTACGAACCACAGACACATACACAGTTTTAGGTATTTACCCCATAAAAAGTCTTCGGCCCTCCAAGGAATCTGATAATTCTATTTGTTTTTTTTTTAGAGAAAAAAAAAAGAATTACCTAAAGAGGCCATTTTACATTATTTACCACAGGCTTCTAAATCACTGTAATACCAGTTCGTTTGTCTTATCCACGTGAAGGTATAAGCACCATGACATTTGGGAATTCATTGGAACAAAAGCATGGTCGTTACGTTGGCTTCAAAGTTTTGGAATTTATTCACATTCTGGAGCATCCAGGAAAAGGTCAGTACTCTGTATACCACAAGGGTGAAAACGGCACCTTGAAGTCAGTCTTCTGTGCCTCAGGGGGCAGCACAAAGAACGACATGATGTCAGTCATCTGTGCCTCAGGGAGTTCAAACATCGCCATAAAGTCAGTCTTCTGTGCCTTGGGGAGTGTAAACAGTACCATGAAGCCAGTCCCCTGTGCCACAAGGGAAGTTGATAACGCACTGAAGTTTAGTCCACCTGATCTTGAAGAAAACCAGGTCTAGCACCTCATGGACGATGTTGCGAAGTCTATAAATCTTCAGAAAAAAAATAAACACAGATTTCATCGGAAATCTCCGAAGAAGATATATGAACGAAGACATCAGTGGCACTAAACCACATGAGGTGGAAACAGTATCGCGAGATTATTCAAGACTGCTCTTGCAGCCTAGTTCTCGTGGCCTGTCTCATCTCCTGGAAGTTAAGAATTTCAGTGGGTGTGCTTCTAAAACGAGAGACCCGCACGATATTCTGAACTTCACCCAGTTTTTTTTTCTATTTACTAATGACGTCGTGAGCTGATCTTTGGATAACGTTATAAAGAAATTCCCAACTGGGTCTCAACAGGGCAACTGTTTCCCGTAAGTAATCGATGTGAGCCACGGCTTCACAGCTTGTGATGACACCATGTGAAGTTACGTGTCGTCGTTCAAGTATTCAGACTAAGAGAGGAAGGTATGTAGGTTAAGTAGACATAATTTCAATGACTCTTAGAGTTTGGTGGTGATTATTTTCTGACCATCCTGCACACCACCTGACATTCTGGCATCATGGCGTTCGTCCACGAACTCTGTTCTTTCACTGAGCGAGGAAGGATTCGAAACGATTCGAAGTGAGTTTATTTGTCCATTCGACTATTGTGACTCGACAAGGAAAGGACGACGACTTCGAGGAAAATGCTTACCATGAAGCTATTCTGAACGCCAGATTCTTTTTTTTTTTTGGTATTTTCAACCTTTAGTTAATTCTGAAATTTGAAGATAGCACTTGAAAATAAAACTTACACTCCGGATGGTGTCACACACGATGAAACTTTCATGAACCTATAAAAGTATTCGGATCCTAATACCTTAAGCACGACGGTGTGACCAATGAGCTCGAAGGGTACGACCCCCACGAGCACGATGATACTGCCCCTGAGCACGACAGGACGACGACCCTTGAGCACGACGGTACGACCCTTAAGCACCACTTGGTATGATGGCGTGGCCTCTTGACTTGGCTCTTAGCGATTAAGCCAAAGACCACCCCATCACATCCATGGGTCGTGCTCAAGGGTCGCAAAGTTACACTCAAGGGTCGCAAAGTTGCACTCAAGGGTCGTACCGTTGTACCAGAAAAAAGAAAAATGTTTTATTTGAAGTCGATTGTGCCTGCACTTTACACTTTAATCTCTGGAGATTTCCTGTCCTCATTCTAATCTACATTTCGAGGAATATTTTCCTCATCACACTTTTAGATTAGTTATAACGTCAGTACCATTTGTTATCAGGTATGTTTCAGAGAGTTTCGAAGATGAGTCATTAATTTCAGCGTCAGTTCAGCTAAAGAAAAGATTACCTTCGGTGCTTTCGACCTCCGGATGCGTCATGATATTTCCCAAGTCACTTTCTGGATCGCTCCTACCAATATACCTTCAAAAATGCCTCCCAGGTTGTTCCTACCAGTATACTTTCAGCAACACCTCCAAAAAGCATTTCGGGGACAGTTTCCAACACTGTCAAGGAGTATATATAATTCTTGAATGGCTTTAAATGGCCTCAAGCGGTATATTTCACTATGTCGTATCATTTCTATATTATCTCATTCAACATTTACGTGTCCTAGATTAGTCTGATTGTCAAAAAATGAAACCCCTTTTTTTGGTTAATCCTCCCCTCCAGTTTCTGCTTTTCCAAAAAAGGAACAGAGAAGCCAAGTTAGGATTTTCCCTCTAAGGCTCAGTCCTCTGTTCTTAACGCTACCTCGCTAACGCGGGAAAAGGCGAATA
>JAYMFT010097835.1:0-28012 GCA_038088735.1 Panulirus argus | reverse complement strand
TGCCCTTGAGCACGACGGTACTGCCCTTGAGCACGACGGTACTGCCCTTGAGCACGACGGTACTGCCCTTGAGCACGGCGGTACTGCCCTTGAGCACGACGGTACTGCCCTTGAGCACGGCGGTACTGCCCTTGAGCACGGCGGTACTTCCCTTGAGCACGACGGTGCTGCCCTTGAGCACGACGGTACTGCCCTTGAGCACGACGGTATTGCCCTTGAGCACGAGGGTACGACTCTTGGGTATGTTGCCTTGGCCTTGGAATGGCCCTTAGATGGTCAAGACGGAGTTCAAAACCGTCATACCCTTAGGGTCGTATCTCCGTGCCCAGGGGAGTCGTATCGCCCGGGCTCGGGGGGGGGGGGGGCGTACCTCCGTGCCCAGGGGGTCGTACCGCCCGGGCTCAGGGGGGGGTCGTACCTCCGTGCCCAGGGGGTCGTACCGTCAAGCTGAAGGGGGTCAAGCAGAACCAGTATGATTAACTACACATGTATTAAACGGACGTAAATACTTAGGCTGTAATCAGCGACCAATTAGATAATTGTAAAATAGTAATTATCTCGATAGTTTGCAGAGTAAGCCGTGAATTATCTCTTAATGCTCCTTAACCGGGCCGGTTACGTCAGAAGGCTCTTGAGGGGGAAGGTTTATAAGTAGAAGAGCCTCTTAAGTGAATAGGAGAAAAGGGAGCAGTTGTGTGCCCTTTTTTTAACTGTTAAGTTCACTTTAGAACAGTCTTCAGAGATGTTTGTCGTAAATGTACCCTTTCACCCTTGGTGTCACTGAAGTGCTCTGCCACTTTATTTGTAGACGAAGGTTTACAAAGCAGCTATTAAGTAAAGTTAAGTAAGATTGATAAGTAGTGGAGTTGTAATAAGTACAGAATCGATTTCGTCGAGGAAAAGGTAATAAGAAAATCTTCATTGGCCAATTATACTGCCATCAGGGTACTATAGAGGAGGACTGTTGTGTAAACAGAGAACAGCTGGGCCCTTGTGCCTCGCCCACCTCCTCCTCCTCCTCCTCCGTCGTCCGCCGCCCCAGGATCGCTCGCCCGCACCACCAATAAGCTCACTACTGCCGGGCCACTTCAAGACCCCCGCCCTTACGCCGGCTTCGGCAGGTCATCCCCGAGATGACCCCCCCCCGACGTCCCAGAGTGTCGGGCTTGGCTTGGGCTTGGCCGAAGGGAAGACACTAAGTATGTTGCTAAGGTGGAGCGCTCCAACGGATGGTGGCACGTTCTAGGGCCTGGGGAGTGTTTCGCCTGCTGGTAGACGTTGGACTTAGAGTTAGCACTATCTGGCTCTGACACCTGAGGGCGTTAGGGCCCTCGGCAATACCTGACGAAGGTGGGACTAGGGCGAGGGTAAGGGAGAGGGGGGAAAACCTGGCTCACGATCTCGCCCTAAAGGAGAGACGGCGGACGAGGGAAAGGGGGGAGTGCAACGCCCTGGCTCAGATTTCCTCCGGCCAGACGGGGACGGAGAGGGGAATGCGAGGAGGACCTCGCCCTGACCCACTGGTGCGAGGTGGTGGAAGAGTGGGGCTTGAGGAGGTGAAGAGACCCGACTGTAATCCCGCGTTTGTGGGGCATAGGGACTTGACTCACGCGTCTGCCCCGGAGATGTGGGGGTGGGGGGAGGGGGAAGATGGGCGGGAGGGATCCTACTTACACGACCCACGGCTGAGAGGTCTGGCTGACCCGGTTATGACCTCCTGGTAAGAGGAGCTGGAGGACCTGGCTCTTGCCTGCCCTCAAGGAGGGGGGCCAAGTGATTGGAGTACACACACACACACACACACACGCACGGAGGAACTTGAGAGAGATTTTTAAAGTCCGTGTTAGCTCGAGTTATTATTGTTGTTATTATTATCATTATTATTATTATTATTATTATTATTATTATTATTATTATTATTATCATTATTATTATTATCATCATCATTTCTATTATTATTATTATTATTATTATCATTATTATTATTATTATTATTATTATTATTATTATTGTAATAAAAAACAACAGTGAACGAAGGTAAAAGATACAGTACAAACAAACAACAGATCAACTCTGACGATGATGGACAGAGGAGAGAGACTGGCGAAGGACAGGGAAAGGAGGAGGAGGAGGAGGAGGTGAAGAAGACCATAAATGCAAGGCAAGAGGGGAGAGAGAGGAAGCTGATGCGATGGTGGTAGCGATTCAGGTAGGCTGGCGGGCGGGCGGGCAGGCTAGGGACGGTGGCCAAGCTAAGCCCCTCCACACCCCCGCCTCACCACACACACACACACACACACACCTTAGATCACCATTCACCCCAGTCTTATGACATCCTTCACCAGAACTCTAAAAGGTGGCGTAGGTGTGAGCCTCGGGGAAAGGTGAGAACAAGAATCTACCTACGACAAGTGCCATACTGTACAGCAGAGAAGGAGTGTGTGTGTGTGTGTGTGTGTGTGGCGTCCCCTCCCTGGACGTAAGCATGGTAGTAATAAGAACCGGTGAGGTAAGTCCCAGCGACGTCACTATCCGGACCGGATATCTCGTCCTTGGCTTTTGTTTATCTTTCCCAAGGGCTTGAGGGAAACTGGTCTATATTTGTGTCCTCATGGAAGGTCGTAGAGAGTGCCAACCGTGTACCCAGCTGCTCCTGCTGCCACCCTTGCCCCACCACCTGCCTGCCTGCCTGACCTCCCTTTGCGAGTCTCCGGGGCAAACACACACACACACACACACACACACACACACCACCGTCCGCCCGTCCTCAGCCGTACCCCTCGCTCGCTAGCTGCCCGACAACAGAATTCTCTGTAAACGACGATGCCTTGTCATGCTGACTGACTCCCGGCTCGCTCTAGTACATTAACGGTGGGTCAGCCTAACGCCAGTATTAGACATAGCCTCAGACACCCGAGATCCACTTGAACAAGGATCGCCAACTGCCAATTTCCATCGGATCCGACAACGAAACCAATCTCGGTAAAATCCGACGTACTCGATGCACTCGTCCGCCCACAGCGGCCGAGTCAGTCACTGTCGGAAGGTTGGTCGCTGTGTCCAAGTGACGGTGTACTCAGCCCCGAGCGTCATACAGTAGCCTGGAATTCCAGACAAAGGCGTGACGTGAGCAGAGAGCAAGACACGAGTTGTCCCCCCCCCTCTCTCCGTCCACTCGCGAGGGTCGGGCGTCTGACATCATGAACTTGGCTTCTCCTGAATCGATGAGAACTGAGGACCCGGAGCAGGCAGGTGTGAGGACCTGGACCTGGCTAGGGTGAGGGGATTAGAAGCCAGGCCAAGGTGGGACGAGGGCCTGGACTTGGCCGGGTTGAGGAATGGAGACCTTGGTGTGGTTACAGTGAGGACCTGGAACTAGGCTGGCGTGAGGAGTGAGGGCCTAGCAAGACCAGGCTAACTCGGGTGAGGAGTGAATGAGTACACGGGAAGGACAGGTAACAGGAGACCTGATGGTCCATGCCGAGGTTATCTGCTGGGGTACGCGCAAGCAGTCTCCCGAGATCTTTATCTCATTCGTGGTAGGAAGAGCCGGGAGGGAACAACCATCCAGCATGGAAAGAGTATACTTCCATGGAAATTATACGGGAAAGTGTAAAGAGCAAACTGTTCTTTTTAATTGCAGTGGGCCCTCATTCAATCTGTGACGGGGAGAAGAAATCGCCGACTTTTTAAACGGTATGTTTAAAAGGTGCTAATCCAACGTTGAAACTGGCTTAGACATCAGCGAATGTGTGCTTTGTATTGACAACATGCAGCGGTAGTTATTCCAGTGTTCTACAATTCTACAGCTGAAAGAGCTTTTGCCAGCGGTAACATTATAGTTATTTAATTCATACATTTATTTCTGGTTACTGATTCTCTACCGATTCTCTGTCTTATACTAAATTTCTGTATGTTTTCGAAATCATTAAGTACCGCCTTTTGAAAACCATCAGGTCTGCCCGCAGCCTACTTTATATATGTGAGAATAACTTTAGGCGTCCGAGTCTCCTTCTTCATGAGGCTAATCTCTGAGGGACGGAATTAGTTTTGTTTCTCTCCTCTGAATATGTTCTACCATCATATGTTCTTATCATATGCAGCAATGCATTCTTTTCCCTGTATTTTAAGCCATTACTGGAAGACTTATTTTTCTTAACCATTTTGTCTCATAACTCATTACTGAACATCTTATACTCGTGAATGATATTTCTATCGACAAAATGCATTAATTCCAGTGTGTGTACACTGACGTCCATTCGTCACTCCGTCAAATTGTCTAAACTACCTTGAATCTTTGGACGGAGCTCCTCTGACTGTCGTATATTCCCTAATTTCTGGTGATGGTAAGATATTTGTGTGGGGGGGAGAGGGGTTGAAAGAAAGGGGAGGAGGGGAGAGAGAGAGGGGTTGAAAGAAAGGGGAGGAGGGGAGAGAGAGAGGGGTGTTTTTAAGGGAGAGGATGGAGGAGGAAGTGCGCACTTGGCTCGGCTAAGGAGTGAAGAACTTGGGTGTGGTTACGGTGAGCGAGAGGAGTGAGGGCCTAGCTAGACCTGGCTGGAGTGAGTAGCGAGGGCCTGCACCTGTCATGGGTGAGGGTTGAGGACCCGGACCTAAGCAGGTCTGACTCGTCTGACGTTTTTAGCCACTACACCACATTAAGAACTGATCAAAGTTTAATATTGTTGCGTCTCACACAGCACCATGTTAGGTTAGGTTAGACTGAAACGATTGGCATGTTACGCTAGGCTGGGAGGGGTTTAGGTTAGCTTAAATAAGATTAGCATAGGGTATATTAGCTTTGGTTTGGTTAGATTAGGTTAGGTTAACAAGATTCACGTTGGTTATGCAAGGTTAGGTTTGGTTAGGATTGGTTGGGCTGAAAACTCTGCTGCATCTTCACAAGTGCAACAGGAGTGACCAAAAGACGGACAGATATACCTTAAAACGAATGAAAAAAAAAAAAAAACGAGAGACGACAGTCGCGCAGACAGGCAGACAAAGACGAGACAAATGAAAAACAAAAAGGAAGAAAACGTTTCTGTACTGAGGCCGGATTAAAAAAATTATGAGTCGAGCGATGGGACCCGTGAACGATTGTGAGATTAGGATAGGTTTGGTCAAGTTAAATTAGAGTATGTTATGTTAGGCTACGCTAGGCTAGGCTAGGCTAAGTTAGGTTAGGTTAGGCTTGGCTGTGTTAGGTTAACTAGTTTATGTTAGGTTATGCTAGGTTAACTAGGTTAGGTGAGGTTCGTTTTAGGTCCCGTTTTAAAAGCGTGACAGCGCAACACCATCACTTGAGACATTTTCCACATCCATTGAATATTCGGATGGTGCCTGTGTGAATAATTTTCATTTACCCCGAAATTACCCAATTCACCGTGTGTGTGTGTGTGTGTGTGTGTGTGTTTTGCTTTTACCTGAGTATCGTCAGGGGCAGCAGTCAGGGCCAGGGCCAGGTCCCGGGTGACGACGGTCTGATTGTCAGGGCCAACGATCAAGTCTCGGGGTTGATCAAGACCGGCGACGAAGGGACCCCCCCAGGACCCTACTAATGCCACATATTTCCCTCTCGCATACGCCTCCCCAGGATTACGAAGGGAGACCCCTGACGTCAAAGGGGCACACGACAGGATCCCTTGCGGCTTCCACCAACACCACTACGGCGGCCGCCTGCTGACAACGGACTTTGACAAAACTCACTGCTGTCACGAGCTGAAAATTTTCTGCTATGACCTCACATTTATGGCCGTATTTATAACCTTGATCTTACGTAGCCGCGCGTATTACACCACCGACAGCGCCTAGTGTTGAACTTGCCACCAGGGAAAATATTTTGTGTCCAGAGTCTACAGACTTAAATTTTTTTTTTGGGGGGGGGAGTGAGTTAAGGCTTCGTGTCATGCATGCTCTATTGCCTCGCTCACATGCATCATCGTGAGCAGGCAGAACACGGGGTAACTTCAAGGAGTAAAAGGCTATATAAAGTTCTTCACTTCTCCTGCTCCTTATGACACGTTAGTGTGTGTCATGTGACACTAAAAGTATATTAAGTACAGTCATTTTACCTATGAAACATTATTACTGAAAAGAATGAAATATATATATATATATATATATATATATATATATATATATATATATATATATATATATATATATATTAAGTCGCGTATAATGAACATTACGTGGTGGTAAGTCGATAAGACCAATGTTTTGCAACATGTAAATGATAACCGACACGAGTGTCAGTAGTTAGCATTTACAGGGAGGGTGAACGCGGACGTCATCAGTACTGTAGAGACGATCATATTAATAGTCTTGACTCCCTGTCTTGCTCATGACCCCACAGAAGGGGGGGAGAGGGGGGTGGGATGGGGGCAGGGGGCAGGGGGAGGGGGTCTCAGGGCAGGGGAAAAATGTGTACCGAGCGGGGGTGTATCAAGAGAGTGTGTCAATACCCATGAGAAAAGTGGAAGTGATGTGAGGTCTCGTGAGGGAGGGTACCCACCCTCCCTCCTGCAGCAAAGTACGTGACGCGACCGCCGTACACACACACACACACTGGCGCCGCCACCATCACCCACCTCCTCCAGCAAGTGATTACACTCTCATAATTACACGCTTACGGTGAAACACAACTAGAAAGAAAAACAAATTGGTTCGGGGATCTTTCCAGTCTGAGAATCACACGTTTCGTCTCGGGCAATCCATCCCCAGCCAGTCTTGGACACTTGCTGGTACGAACCCAGAGGGATTCGTTAAGTCAAGTCCCCCTCATCCTGCATCACGATGACCCTACAGTGATGCACGGGGGTTGGGGGGGGCGGTGATCGTGACGTGACGTGATGGTAAACACGTCTCCGTTGACTGGGTCCACCACAACGCTCCAGGCTGTCCATAGAGTTCCGTTTTCTGTTCTTTTTTTTGTCGTTTTCTTTCATTTTTTTTTTCTATTTGCGACGGTGACATCCGCCCGCACAGGTCGCATCCATCTTCTTTCGACACATTCTTTACTTCACCACACTCGGACGTATTTTAGTCTAGACTTCGGTATTTACTCCCTCCTTAAATCGTGGTAGGACTACGTCCCCATCTTCCTGACATGACCGACAATTTTTTTCCTACTGATCTCAAAACTCCAGAGAGAGAAGAGAAAATCCCTTTAGCATTTCCGGAGCGTCCGTCGTGAAGAAACAGGATGACGGACGGCCACAGCCAGAGGCGGAGGGAGGTTGCGCTGGCGTCATGGCCTCCTTGCCCCTCCCTCGCTCGCTCGCCTCTGGTGTAGCAACTCTTATTCATTCATTACTACACCCCGCTTACTCGGTCCAGCTGACCGGGGTGAGTAGCGGTCTTTTGGGCGCTGGGTGAGGTGGTGGTGGTGGATGAAGGGTCTACTGCTTTTCGGGCGGGAGGAATACTTTAAAAGACAGCAGACCATATCTCGGGGTAAATGTCTGCTCGGGGATTTACGAATCCAGCATGTAATAACGGAGGAGATCGTAACAGGAGAGGCTAAGGGACGTGGGTGACAACAGAAACGACGGGGCAACAGATGCCGCCTTCTCTGCAGTTCTGGTGGTGGGAGGGTGAGCGGACGCCCTCCAGTAAACAGACCCCTTTTTCCATTTCACAAACTTCGGGGGAATTTTCTCCCTTGTTAAAAACGCTTGTCACGTCTCGAGGTGTGTGTGGTATCCTGTGATGACACAGTCACCTGGATTTACATCATTATGGGAAGCGTTCTGATGATGACCTTATTTGTAAATATACGTATGATTCTTTTCTTTCGTTTTTCTCAATGTCGCAAGAGGGGGAAAGGCCGTGCCGGGCGAGTCTCTTGGCCTCAGATGCAAGTAGGAGAGAGAGAGAGAGAGAAAAAAAAAAAAGAATAATGCGTGGAAGGGACTGATTAGAATATGAGTAGATGAAAGATTGATAGGAGGAAGAGCGATGATGATGATGGTGAAGAGAGAGAGAGAGAGAGAGAGAGAGAGAGAGAGAGAGAGAGAGAGAGAGGGAGAGGGAGAGAGAGAGAAGACACGACAACTCAGGAAAAACTGCAAGTCTAGAAACTCCCGCTTTCGCAAGCGTTCCCTGGTAGACGCCCCCAGGATGATGGAAAACCAACTCACATACACAAGACGCAAGTCCTCAGAACGAGACGATAACTCGATGCTTCGGTAAGACTTCGACGTTTCATAGCGACAAACTGTACGTACTGCTACATCTACTGCCCTAACCCCCCCCTCCACCCCAAGCTCCCCTCTAAACAACACCCTCCCACCCTTCCACCACCATCCCACCCCTCAACCAACCGCTGACGTCGGCCTTCGCTCCAAGAACACTATGTGAGACTGAATATTTTCTCAGAACTTCTGAACTCGTGAATTCCTGCCGGATTTCAAACCATGGTTTCATATCTAAATCCATCCACGGCTCGTTTGCTTTTCTCCTTTTTCACTATGACACAGTTATGAACAATATATATATATATATATAAACTTTTTGAAACACATGATTAAAACACAAAGTCACTGAGGCTCATTCCATGTACAGAGAGAGACTATTATGATAAAATTTTGAAAAAAAAAGAATAATTCTTTACCCTTGTGAGCAGAGCTACGAAATACTTCAGTATAACCAACTCACACATACCACCAGGTCAGTCTGTTGTTGTGGGCTGGAAACACGCAAGCAAACCCCTCCAGTGCTGAGTTTAGCATAACTAACTCCTCTAATGCTGAGCTTAGCATAATCAAACCCCTCCAGTGCTGAGCTTAGCATAACCAACTCCTCTAATGCTGAGCTAAGCATAATCAAACTCCTCCAGTGCTGAACTCACCATAACCAGCCAACCCCTCCAGTGCTGTGAGTGGGTTTGCATCGCAACACAACATTCTTCTTGACGCCGCGTTGGGGGCGCAGCTCTTGCGAACTCGCCCCAGAAACTCGCCCACTGAAGGTAACCCACTTCTCCACAGAACACTCCACTGCTTCTACCAAACCGTCCAGGGTGTCCCGAGACTGCAGTACACCTCCACAAAAGACAACAACAACAGGGTGTTGTACGATTAGAGTACGTACTGCTTTACGAAACAGCCCTCTGAGGGTGTCGTAAAAGACTAGAAGCACTGCTGCTTTACGAAATCCTCCAGAGTGTCGTAAAAGAAGAAGAAGAGAGAAAGAAAGAAAAACATCATATCGTCTGCCCTCTCCTGGAGGTGGTGTTGCCGTCGCGGCGTGTGGGTCAACACGGCTCCCCCCCCACTCCCTCCGTCACCAGACAAGTCTCCAGAAGCGAAAATCAAGACGCTTCGCATCTCACGCCCCTCGCTTTATTTTCATAACCTTGCGTGACGTGTGCCCTGGTGACCAACAGCCCACGACCGCCTGACTCACAGCAGCTCTGTACTCGGCTCTCTCTCTCTCTCTCTCTCTCTCTCTCTCCCTGTCTTTCTCTCCTTCTCGCACCAACTCCTCGACATACATATTGTCAGTATCGACGTCTTTATTCTATGCCCTTTTACGCCACTTTGTTCACGTTTATACCAAAAAAGTAATAATGTACCACGAATCCGTAACTGTCCATTTCTGCACCTGACGTACGCAAAATATTCCAAGTCACATCTACCGGCCCAGCAGGGGAACGGAGAAGCGAGGCAGGGAAGAGCGTCTATTTGCTGAGGTCTTCATACAGGGATGAGAGAGTATCTATTGCAGCGTCCAGCGTTAAGCAGATGGTGGGTCAAGAGCGAGCCATGACTGGATCGTCTTGCCCAGCCTGGGAGGGGGGACATTCATCACCTTCTAACTTCCACCCCAGCGGGATGTCACTGATCAGGACATCCGCCGCTAACTATTACGCAGGAGGGATGTCACACTGATGAAGACATCAGTCCTTTTTTTCTTTACTCCAAGGGGAACATTACCTACTGGTACTTTGCCCCCTCACCCCATCCCCCGCCAGAGTCTTACACAGGTAATAACGCACACACTAGTACGTCGTCCTGTTCCACTACCCCTTGCACAGGTGGGATCGTAATCTACTGGAATACCGCCGTCTGCCCTTTACACAAGGGGGCACATCTTCCACTGAGGATGACACCGTCTTCTGCCTCCTCCTCCTCCCACACAGTCACACTCTCGTTCGCTGGGAATACGCCTCCCGTCCGCTACACAAAGGGAACGTTCTCCATTTACGATATGGATTTATCTTAATGTTAGAACGCCGTGTCCTGTTCTCTACAGCAGGAGGTATTATATTGAATATTCTCCTCTCTACACAAATAAGACATCTTTCACACAAATAAGACATCTTTCGCTGGGGACATCATGTTTTCTGCTTCCTACATGAGGAGGAAGACGTCACTCCCACGTGACAGGACTTGGGGTGGATCAACTCGTCACAACCTCAGGTTACATGTACCGGACAGACGAGGCGGTGGGCGTACAGCCAGCCTCCTGGCTCTGTTTCCTCGCGACTCATGCTTCCCATTAGTAACGTCCGTGAGAGCCAAGTCTCATATGACCAACTCAACACTGCTTCAACACAGCTGTCAATTTACCGACTGTCGTGACTACGCGACGTGTGAAAGACTTGAAAAAAGAAAACAAAACAACAATCGTTTCCGAAGCCACGGGGTGTCGAAGCCTAACATTTTCCAAGTAGTGAAGAAAATGATTCAAGGCTTCGAGAGGAGGGGCGTGTGGCTTCCCCAAGAGGACGTGGGTAGGGCGAGCGAGGATGGGCGTGGACCAAGCTGACCCCCACGTGACGAACGACCCTAAAATGGCAGTGTGGCACAAGCCTCCTCAGTGTATATAAGGTCTTCCTTACTGGTGTCCTCAGAGTAAGGATGGTTTTTAGTTGAAAGTTTTTTTTTACGCACATTTTGAATATTCGTCCAAGTTTTATCGGTCGTTCATCTACTGCTGAAGGCCAACGACCTACTTCCTACTTCAACAACAACCTGACTTTTTTCCTCTCTTTCTGTCTCCAATTCATTCAACTATCTCCTTCCCCACCAGGTTACCTACCCATCGGATTTCTCTTGTCAGATTCTTTGATTTACGCTTGACGGATTTCATTTTCGTGTTGACGTCAGCTTCGGCGAACCACAACCTTGAACAACTGCAAGTAACTCATGGGTGCGACGCTGACGAAGGCAGACGCGAGAGTGTGTTCAGGAATAACGCCAGGAAGTGCAAAATGTGTGGACACTGGGCTGCTGAAATATCAGACCGTAGTCCGAGCAGCTGACTTCAAAGGGTGATGATATGATGTGGCACCTCCTTAGGTGTTCGCGCGTCACAGTCCTCTTCAGGGAACGAATGACACCAAGCGACTGACACACGGGTCAGAATGACAATGGTCGCTCCTCGTCGGTTTCCAAGAGGGACGTCCTCAGCGTCACACATCTAATGCCATTCAGAATGACGTCTTGGTCTTGTAGTCTGTAGGACTATCGACGGGACGCCGCGTCTGTACGCTCACGCCCTTGAGAGGCGCCCCGCACGACCGGTCCTGCATAATAAAGACAGGCAGACAAGTAAGTGCCTCCCTTCGCCCGCCCTACCCAGGCATATGCCACCACCCACCGTTCCTCAGACTGAGCGAGCGCCGCCAACAAATGTCAACAAGCACCTTAAATCGCAATTGTTTTCCAAGATGACATCATTAACCTTTTCATTTTTTAGTAGAGTCATGACTCCCTCTTACTAGTCCCGGAATTTAACCCAAAATGAATTATGAAAATAGAATACTTATTTATTTCTAAGGATGTTAAACCCTGACACTACGTCTACTAGGTCAGCCAGGAGAGGTGGTGGTGATAAAGTGGTTCCTGTGGTATTGACGTGGTGGTGATACAGGCGTTGACATGGTGGTGGTGGTGGCGGCGATGATACCTGACGATGATAAGAGCGGTCATAACCACGCGTGGTGTTGGTGATGGTGGTGTGTGGTAGAAGAAGTGGTGGTTACTTAACCCTTAAGCACGACGGTACCTCAGGGCAGAGACCACGGCCGATCCTTCTCAAGGGTTTGTACCATCGAGCTTCAAAGAGGACAGGATGGAAAGGGACGGAGGGTGAGGGCGGAGGGGGACACACACACACACACACGCCTGCTTGTACCGGAAACGATCTCCACAGACAGAGTGGCGACGGCGTCATCACTGACTACGTCGGGCCTCTCCCGGTACAGCGAGCGTGTCGCAAGATTACATGCGTTCGCTGGAGTCGTAGTACAAATCAACAGAATCAAACGCCGTAGCGGCGACCGTGGCCATGGTTCAGACGGTATTTTGGGGTCAGATTATCGCAGATTGCGACAGGTCCTGTCATTGTGTATGTGCGGGTGCGTTGGTGTGACTTCCACTGATGGATCAGCCGGTTGACGCCGACCTGCTCTATAAAACCCTAGGCCTCTCGCCCTACCGCATAGGCCTACCATTTATTAAGTTCAAGTACCCACAATCATCATGCCTGAATAATACCGCGGATTTATCAGACCAATTATAGAAAAACATTAAAATAACTGATATCCCAGGGTGGTGGTATCAGGGCCTCAAGTCGCCCCGTATCTGTGTACATGACCCACACGAGCTTGGCGGCCGCCGCTTCACACGGGGTAAATGAGGGATTTGCCAAGAGCATCTCGACGGTCATGGCGTCAAGTTCTCCAGGTCGCTGAACTACGAAGGAGGAGGAGGGCGGCCGGGGTGGTGATGAAGGCAGACAAGAAGGCCTAGTTTTATAGACGAAATACAGGAGGTAAACTGAAGGAATGGCAAACAATTGTAGGATATGTAGCAAGAGGAGGCCGCCTCCTCCGCGTTGTGAGAGGGGATGGCAACAGAAGCCTTCAGTGATTGGTACTTAAGGGTGAAGGTTCTCTAGGGAGATTATTGCAGTGGGTGAAGGGGCAGGGGCAAAGGGAGGTGGATGGGTAGGGGAAAGGGTTGTTGACGTGGTGATTTCAGTGGAAGGTGAGTGTGTGATGTTGGAGAAACGGACGGAAAACCTGCAATGAGCAAGTAAAGATGACAGGATGTGTGTGTGTGTGTGTGTCACCGCAGCCAGCGACCACAAACATCATCTTCACTACCTCAACATCCAGGGTCTCGACCCTCTTCGACATCCAGGGCCTCGACCCTCCTCGGCATCCAGGGTCTCAATCCTACTCGACATCCAGGGTCTCGACGCTCCTCGACACGACAAAGGTTCTCCCTCTTCCAGTGAGGCGGCGTCTCTGGAGCGACGGAGGAGCCTCTAAATCAACCCCTGGGACACGACGGTGCGACTCTTGGGTGAGATGGTCCCTACCCTCTGACCTGACCTTTACTACGGGTCAGGTCAGGAGACAAGGCCAGCAGTATACCCAAAGGGCTGCACCATCGTCATGCCCAAAGACAGCACCGTCGTGCTCTTTAAGAAAGTCTGTAGCGGATAAGAAGAATCCAGGACACTGAAACGATCCAACCACTGGTGACCTGTGTCCGAGACTTTGCTTCTCACGTTTAACATGAGAAATGACGTCCGGAACCCTGCAGGGGGCAATAGGCATGTCCAAGCAAGCCTCACTCACATCCTAACCATCACATGACCACCATTACAAAGTCTCATTACTTCCAAACTTCTCCGAATTTATTTTTATAATTAGACTTTTTCTTGATGAAAGTCCCATCCGGCCTCAGGTATGAGTCTCTTTCCGGGCGACCGACGTAAGAGACCGTGCTGGACCATGTTGGTTCCACTGAGGACCCAACCCAATACCAAGGAAGAGCCGTGACGCATTCCCTCTACCTTTGGAAGGTTCGGCGTTGCGTTAGGTTGCGTATGGTGAGGTTTCATCACTTCAATCTTGTACATAGTTTTATTTTTTTTTCTATATCAAAAAATACCAGTGTCCCGGGGGGGGGGGATAGTTTCCCACGACACGGTGATGGTGGAGGTAGTTGTTGATGTTGGGGGGAGGGGTGGAGGGGTTTGTTGTTGTGGTGGTGGTGGTTGGGGTGTTGGTAGGGGGAGGTACTGGGGTGATAGGGTGGGGTGGGTAAGGGAGGTGATGGTAATTGTGGGATTGGAGGTTGGGTTGGCGGTGGGGGGAACTGGTGGTGATGATTGTGGTGCTGTTGTTGTTGTTAGTGATGGCAGAGGTGGTGGTAGTGGTGGTGGAGGTGGTGATGGTGGTAGTGGCGTTGACGATGGTGGTGGTGGTGGTGGTTACTGCAGTGGCGATGGTAGTGATTTGATACTGGTGATGGTGAGGAGTGTGTGTGTGTGGAATTCGTACCGAAATCAATCCTAATCCTGCAGAGTGTATGGGGAGCCTGGGCATGGACACGATGCACCTTCACCAGCCGTAGCTCAAGTCACAGTTTAACATTCGCATCGAAATCACCTAGCTGTAGACACTGTGGGGTTGGTTCTGCAATGATGTCTTCAGAAAATACAACAACAACAATGGCGGGGCGTGGAACTGAGCGTTATAATCTATCGTACGATATCAGATAAGGTGGTGGCGGTTGTAAGCACTATGCCAAATGCGGGATGATTAACGTCACATTACGAGAAACAGTTGCAAAAGCATCGACTGTGACCCCACCCCCACCTCATCCAACTTCCAAAGCGTCGAAAATTGTCAAAAAAAAAAAGTCCAATATTCTAATTTAACTTTGCCAGTCACATCGTGACTGAGCATCGCGCGAACAACCGAAGAATGACAACAAACAGACGACAGGCTGTTGGTCCAGCCACCGATCAACCTCCCCACATGCAGTCACTCCATGAGAATCCCAGTAAAAGAACAATTTAGTGCTAGTATATTTCTACTATATACATCCAGGCAAATAGGGATGGTTAAGTGAGCTTTCTGTTTCTCAAAGTTTCTGGGGATTTGCTTCTCTTTTGGTACTTCATCAGTTTAACGAAACTGTCTTTCGTTGTACTTGATTTGTAATGTTCGTTATGCCCGTAAGGCATTATATCTTAATAAAGGATATTACATCAGGCGCTACATGCAGTGTATTTGGGAGAACTACTTGGTAATTAAAATAAACGTAATACACTTATAACAAAAAAACCTACGAAAGCCTCTCCTAGTCTTCCTAATAATCAAGATTTATGTCAGTTTTCAATATTTGGGTCAGACTGCACCAGCCACACTGGTGAAGATGCAACGACCACGCGGAGCCGGATGTAAACAAACTTCGGGATCCCCAGCCGGTGACGAATATAATGGTGGCGTATTTGACCAACTTTTGGGCTACGAGTTGAGGATTTCATGGGTTCTGTTGATATGTTTACATGTGAACCTCCTACTTTTACACTGATTAACCTCATATTCTCCCCTATCGCCATATTCAATATGATTCAATAGAAAATAATGCTTCACATCTTGCTCCTCAGATACCATTTCTGTAGTCACAACGAACAAGGTAAAACACGTAAACAAATGTAGTCAGATCTCACAGCTAACAGCGAAGCCGAGTTAAGATGATGAATTACTTAAATGATTTTCCAGTTTCACTGACTTTTATATTACTTAACCCCACATTTTCCCTGATGTGAATAACCCTCACTACTGTCGCCTTATGTAATACTGTACAATAAAAATGTAATCAAGCACCGCAACACTTTTAGTCTTTCCTGACCAAATCACACAATATTGCAGAACAAAAATCACTCAATATCCAAAGCTTATTTCGATGAGAGGGTAGCCTGGTGAATTATCCAACCCTCAGGGAGATTTAATGTTCGCCTCACTCCAAGCTGAGTACAATCAAGTTCTTAAAGTGGCCAATGGAAAGGAGAAAATTCCCTCCACTTGCACTACAGTCAGCTGCATGTTTCTAGGCATCGTCTACTATATCATAATATACTATTATATGCTCGAGTCATCTAAATATATCCACACAATCAGCCACCTGCACACCGAGGCAAATGAACAACCAGCCTCGTCTGGGACAAAAAGAAAAAAGAAAAAAAAAGAAAAATCCTCGAATAAAGCCTATCATACACAGACCCTTAACGCCTTGAGAATAATGGTGCGAGCCTCAAGCACGGCGGTGTAGCCCATGAGTACGACAGCCTTGTATCTGATCTGACGTGTAAGGGACGATGCTTTAAGAGACGCACCGTCTACGTCCTCAAGGGCCGTACCACCGTCGTGTTTAAGACCAACAATGACCCAGTCTTCGATAACAAGAGTTACCAATGCAACTCATCCTGCTCACGAATGTAGCTTGACATTCTATCTTACAACGACCTGATAGACTGGAATATATACCCTCGACGCCTTCCCTGGAAGCACAGCTCTGATGACAACCACTTGTTACCCGTTTTCTCGTGGGTCAACCAACCGCCAGGCGTAGAGCCAAGCAGCGAGAGAAAGAGAGCCCCTAATTTCCTTCCCAGTTATACCTTTTTGTATGTTGTGTAACAACGTATGCCTACAGTACAGAGTCCTATTGAAGAATCGATACACAGAGGCTAAACACCGCTGTGCCGCCATGTTGTGTTGAAGGGACGCACATCTTTGTTTACCCTCACGATGATCTATTCTAGTCATGGCTTACGATAGCGATGCCTCGTTCAGTATTACCTCAAGAATATGGTTTCAGGACTACGTGCCTGCAATGTGAGGACAATCCCTCTCTCTACGAACACTCCCCCATAACGCCCCGATATGTTTTGATACCCCGGATCTGCTGAAATACTTGCCAGCAACCAGCTCACAAATGATGCCTCTGTAATCTCTACACTCCGTGGTCGTTACACTAACCTTCTCGTCAGCGGAGGAGTTAGTTTTCATCAAGGGACGTGACGCTATGTCTCTCGAGGCCAGGTCCATGGGGGCAACCTGAGCGCACCACGCACGAGGATGCTGTGTACCGGGGCACAGGACTTCTTGTGAGACATCAGGTCTTTTTTGTCCCAGACTCCAGACGCTGCGAGTCGAGCGACGCGCAAGGCGAACCTCCTCCTTTTTCTCCATGACCCAGCGCACTCAGATCGTCCAACTGTCACTTTTCATTTCATTTGCGATGATCTAACTTTACCCGTCGGTACTGGATGCGAAAACGACGATAATTCTCGAGTCCACTTGCGCGTTGGCAATACACAAGGGCCAGGCCTGGCGCATCAGTGGACGCCGGGTAATGATTCAGACTTGAAAAATAAAACGCTTCGAACCCCTGACTTCCATTTCTGTTTCGTGTTTCATGCTGAATTCAAACAATATCTCGAACCTGACGAATCCGGGAACCTCCCTGAAACCAAATGGGGTCCTATAGTACATGGAATCTCAAAACACGTATCAGCTAACATTTCAAATACACATTGTACCAAGGAAGTGATCCCGGTATGAAACCGCTTCGCGTCATTCCAGTCATTCGAGTCGCCTAGCCTGCGCACGCAGCAGTGCATGACGTGGAGCCTGGCCGGCAAACTGGCCGTTGCAGAGGATAGTGATTCATGGATCTTTCACGCCATCAATTGACTCGTGTGCGGACACACAGCCAAGCCAGATGACGTCCCGTGACCTTTCACGGACGAGGTCGTGCACCGGATGACTGACAAACGTTTCAATGGAAATGAAAGAAATTGTGATAGTTGGTTCACTGTTGGCGGTGCTTCCCGCGGGAGCAGCCAGAGGGCTGGTGGTGGTGGAGTAGAGGATGGAGTGGTGGATGTTTTTTTTTTTTTCTTTTTGGTGGAGCTGGTGTGGTGGTGGCACTGTCGGTGGTGATAAGAGCTGGTGAAGGTGGAGGTGTGGTTGGTGTGGTGAGTGTAAGTGGTGGTGGCACCAGTGATGTGTAGCGCTCACGTTGATGATGATGGTGATGATGATTATGAGGGTGATGATGATGGTGATGTGGCCATGATGATGATGATGATGATGATGATCACGGTCATGATGGCTGGATGACCATGAGGATGAGGATGGTTATGGTGATAATGATGGCTGTGATGGTGATAATGGCTGATGGTGACCATGTGATGATGATGATGATGATCACGATCATGACAGCGAGATGATCATGATGGTAATGATGACCATGATAATGAAAATTATTTAATGATCATGATGGTGATGATGACCATTATGGTGACGATGACCATGATGATAATGACAATGACGATGATAACCATGATGATGATCATGATGGTGATCATGACTATGATGATATCCATGATGGTGATGAAGCTCGTAATAATGATGACCATGATGGTGATGGTGACCATGATGTTGCTAATAAAGAAGGTGGTGATCATGACGCCGTTGATGACCAGGTTGGTGATGACGACGACCTGGATAGTGATCATCATGATGATAATGACCATAAAAGTGAGATGATCATGATGATAGTAATGACCGTGATGGTGATGATGATGATGATGATGACTGTAACGGTAATAATGATCGTGACGGTGATGGTGATCTTCTAGTGATCATGGAGATTATAGGACGATCATTACTTTTGAGCTAGCTTTCGGTACGGCTTATATTATTGATCAACCGGACATAAGAAATACATACTGGATCACAAACTGGCAAGTTCTGATGACATTCGGGGTTGCTATTGACAGGATAAGAGCAGGTAAACAGGTGGAGCAGTGAATAAAGAACTGCCTCTTGCCCACGAAAAATACCACATTAAACTCAAGGGGAGCAATATCCAACGCGATTGAGCAAATTGTACAATTTTGTGTAGAAAAGCTAATAAACTTCTGCAACATCAAAGGGAGCGTTAATGGGAATGGGAAGCGTATATTGCTGAAAATAGCAAAAGAAGCTATAAAGACTTTAATGGCTATGTCGGGACCAAGAAGGTCATTACCGGTCAATTGACCCACTGATTATGGGAAAGAAATGACTCAGTTGAATGCAAAGAAGTCGTGGCAAAGACCTCGAGCGACTCTTTCTTTTTTCTTTTTATCTACATTCGCAAATGAAACACATAATGTGTTACAGATCCAGTCCCCTTACTAGTGGAGGAGAACCTTCACAACATATCAACTTATCAGACCCAAGATATGCTGTCCACATTAAGTGGAATGAAGGTGGTTGAAAGTGAAGGTCCTGATTAGTTTTATCCAAGAGCAGTGGAGGAAGATGATATCAAAGTATCTATAACTGAGGTGGTGAAGCCCTTGCCTTCTTTTTCATGTCATTTACCACGGGGGAAAGATTCAGTTTCAAAATTCAACCCTGTACGGCCCTGTAAAAAGCTGGAAGTGTTGAAATAAGTGCCATAAATAATCTTCTAGAGAGCAGCAGTTTATGTCTACAAGGGGTTTTTATACTCCCCATTATACAGTGCTGCCCACACAACCAGTGTGGTTCCTCCCAGGTGTCCCCAAGCGCAAGACATGGACGCTAGACACGCGTCTGGCCGCTGCTGCTTCCCACAGTTTCTGCCTGGAGACCGGCCACTCGAGCACCAACCGTTATAAAACCTCGTTATTCCCTCGAACAGCTGAGCCGTGGAATGCTCATCCTCCTTTTGTCTTTGCTTTTAAGCACAACATTTCTACATGTAAGATTCAAGTCTACAAATACTTAAGAGACCCTTATTGATTTCTACTCTCTTTTCCTCTGACTTTATTTCTTTCACTCGAGATGGCCTATGACTGGGCATGTTTTTCCCGTGCCATGTTGGTCACTATGAATAAAAAAATGATGAAAGTAAAGCGGTTGATGTCATTTATCCACATTTTCATAAAATATTCAATACAGCCCCATATCTGAGATTACTAACAACAGTGTGAAAGTCACATAGCATAGATGGGATTGTATTGGTGGTTAGAAAACTGGTTGACTGGATATGAAAAAAGCGTGGGTGATTAATGGTCAAGCCTGTGAATGGTTAGACGTAACAAGTGGTGTACTACAGGGATAAGTCTTGTAACTTTTTTACTCTATTATCTGTCCATCTACTTACCTATCTATCTATCTATCTATACACAAAAAACGACATAGATGATAGCCTACGTTGCAAGATGACCCCTAGCTGGAAAATAAACTCACAACAGAAGCT
Source organism: Panulirus argus (assembly GCA_038088735.1). Lineage (NCBI taxonomy): Eukaryota > Metazoa > Arthropoda > Malacostraca > Decapoda > Palinuridae > Panulirus > Panulirus argus. Next base: position 7,958 of record JAYMFT010097835.1, on the reverse strand, counting down.
GCCATACGCCTAAAGCTGCAAGTTGACAAACGGACAAACCAACGGACTGGGCTCGCAAGTGGCAAATGAATAAACGTCTATACCGTTGAGCATAAAGTTTTACTGACAGTAGAAACGAGAAGGCAAACCACAGTATGAATAATGTTCAGCTAAAAAAAAAAAGAAAGGTAGATTTGGAAATTGATTTAGGTGTAACACACTCCGATGACTTAAAGGCAAGGAAGCATTGAGTAGACGCTGAGGAAACTAAGCCTCACTCCCAGCAATTCACTGTTGCTGAAAGAACGAGTCTCATCCTCACCAACGCCAACATCAGGGATCAGCAAAAGGCGCTCTGCACAGGGCCCCTGAGAGGAACTTTATCAGGGGGTACAAAGTTTCTTTCGGGCCCTCTTCCTTCCCTTCTCCATTAGTCATCCTGTTTTCATCCACTACGGTTTTATGCCATGAGCTGTAAGGCCAGAAAGGGTATGGAAGATGAGAGAGAGGGGTGGAATGGAGCGCTCTGTTGATTTTCTGGATTTTCTGGGGTCCTAGAAAATTCCCGAGCCCCCTTTTGGACCCCCGGGCCCGGGTACGATGTACCCACTCCGTCCTCCTCCCTCTCTCAGAGGCCCTGGCTCTGCAATTCCTGATCTGAAGAGATCATTTGCCAGGAGATTTAGATCATTCGACGGTGGAGAGAGAGAGAGCATTCCTGGAGAAGATGCAGCTGGAAAACAGCCATTGTGAAATTCATCTCAGTTAAGTGAAGCGAAGCCGGGAGAAGGATGAGGACAGACCTGACTTCTTGGTCATCATGTACAAGGGAAGTAAGGGTCAGGACACGACTCGCGGAAGTAAAGACTCACAAGGTGGTCACTGTCGAAGCTGCTATCAAGATACAAGAGAAAATATGTTCACGAAAACATCTACGAAATATGTTCGAGTCCCGTTACATGACGCATGCGCCGCCAGCTTCCTCTGGTCATATGACGGTACAGAACTCCTTGAGAGAGTCCAATCACGTGTCCCCGAATTAAAGAGGGACACGTTGCCAGGAGAGGAGAGAAGCTCTCCACCCGTCCACACTAGAGAAAAGGAGAATATGGTATCGCTTGACAAACGCCTGCGCCTTCCTTGAGGGCCATTCATGATGGTGTTCGCACGGACCACTTCCCTGAGGAAGACACACACCCGCTCAGCTACAGGACACGATAACAAAACGAACAAAGTAAATCATGAGGCAAGTATGAAAACACTGGTAAATTTCTTATTTTTTTTTGTTTAACAGACTGAGGCAAGGATAGAGGGCACAGAGGGTATAATACATCGACAGAGGAGGGTGACAGGTGGGCCCGAGTGGACACAGAGAGCCACAGAACGTAACAGTTGACTGATTAAGGAAAATGAAGAGGAAAGCAATATTGTTAGCACCAAGGAATCTAAGACTAAAATCCTACGCGACAGAAGTGCCAAGTTAAGAGCTGGAGCCCCACACGTGCGGACTTCCCTCCCCAAACGTGCGAAGAACTGACACATACGTGACTACACACGCACGGGCACATGGACGTACGAACACGGGTGTTTACGAAGGATGCTGGGCGATACTTTTCTCGGCAACAGCTGATACCCCGCCTTATCTCGGAGGGTGTTAAGATAGTGGTCCTGTTCTGGGGACTGATGGTGGAATGCCTTCCCAGAAGTTACGTGACTGGGAGCTCTGACTTGACAAAGCTCTTCCCTCCTGATGTCCTCGTGACCCCCCCCCCCCATGACTGCCTGACCTCCTCCGTCTTTCTCCACACTAGTCTTGTATCAGCTCAATACTTTATCAAGATTTAATTTTTTTTTTCTATTAGCCAGCTGATAATTATTAGCTGACGGCTCTATATACATTTCCAGGATCTGACGATCTGCTGCATGCAGATGTGTGTGGTAATATTACAGTCAGACCTGTAACGATAGTGTGCTGGCTCGGAAAGCTGAGTACTGCTGTTCTGAACGTACGGTGACGGGTTACCGTAACTCCCTACGCGTTACAGATGGTAACAGACGCCCAGAGGAGGGGAGGAGAGTGCACCGAACATGTTACGAAGACTTAACTCCCACGGGTCAGCTGTCATGTGAAGCAGTGAGTGAATCCTGCCTTACTCACAAGGTTCACATGTGTAAACCCGGCAGTGACCTCATGCCTCCCACCCCCGCCATCAGCACTCACACTATCCCAGCGCGATACCCTATCAGTCTTATCGGGGTCTTTTAACAGCCTAACAGTTATCAAGTGAAGCCACATTCTGCCGGTGTTCATTACTGCTGCTCCGAACTGCTCGAACCAACTACTTGCGTACTGTTCGTGAAATGGAAACGGTCACTATCTATGTACTTCAGGATGATGGTACGACCCCTTTGAACACGATGGTACGACCCTCTGGGTATATTGGGCCTGGCCTCTGACCTGACCCTTCACCCGAGTCGTACCGGGTCGTACTCAAGGGTCGTGTCGTCATGCTCAAGGGGTTTACTTAGTTCTAAGCCTCTACACTTTTCAGAGGTATTTCCTGCGCTGAAGCCAGTAGGCTGGGCCAGTGTGGGAGACAGACCTCCCCAACCCCAGGGGTTTATGAATGTGTCCTGACCCAACCTGAGGACGGGGTGGGTGTGGTTTTCAGTCATTCGTGGCCGTGGTATTTATCTTCCAAAGGGAAATGTGGGCGTGGCCTTGACCCTCCCCCATGACGAAGTGGGGGGAGTGGTCCTTACCCTCCCCATGAGGCAGTGTGAGAGTGGTCCTTCCCCTCCCCATGAACAGTGTTACCACGGGAGGGACACAGACCATGGCCAACATGGGAGTTGGTCTTCCTCTCCCTCCATGTCTCCACAGACAGCAAAGTGGGCGTGGGCTGACCTCCCCGTGTGCAGTGTGGGCATAATTCCACTGGTTTAGACCTCTCCAAAGCCCTAAAAGATGATAAGTGCGTCTTGATCAAAGCTTAGAGATATAACTTAAGAAGAGAGACTCAGAGATCAAGAAAAATTGTCCGGAAAACCGTACACTGCAAAAAGGAGCTTTTAAAATAATGATTTTGATGATTACAACTCGTGACCATGTCCCCCCATTACCTGGGCATACAAAGACGAAAGATAACTTTATAAAAGAAGAGGCGGGACATTTAATGACAGATATGGTCAAAATATTTTTCAGCAATGAACGTATAGAACGTGGGAACAAACTACCGCCAGATACTGTCAGAGCAAAAATTATCAATACTTTTAAATCATGGCTGAACAAATGCTTTCATGACACTATCTACCGGTGAACAAACCTGGTTAAGAATGACAGTGTGATATGAATGTATTTCAACTTTTCGTTCCTTTTTTCGGATAAAAGTTTGATAAACAGTCTCTTTTGAATATCTAGTGGTTGCAACAGTTAGAATCTGCTTTCCATTCATCCTTTCCTATAAAATTCCCATGTCAGTATACTCTCTCTATTCTATATGGTGATCCTTCACTGTTATTCTCCTGCCGGAGGGAGCGGTGCTTCACTCTCCTGACTCCATCTATATTGTGGTGGGCGGGGAGGAGCCTTTTGCTTTACTATCATGTCTCTATCTATAGCGGCGGGTAGGGAGGAGCCTTCTGCTTTACTATCCTGTCTCCATCTATAGTGGTGGGTGGGGAGGAGCCTTCTGCTTTACTATCCTGTCTATATCTATAGCGGCGGGTAGGGAGGAGCCTTCTCCTTTACTATCCTCTCTCCATCTATAGTGGTGGGTGGGGAGGAGCCTTCTGCTTTATTATTCTGTCTCCATCTATAATGTTGGGTGGTGAGGAACCTTCTGTTTTACTATCCTGTCTCCATCCATAGTGGTGGGTGGAGAGGAGCCTTCTGCTTTACTATCCTGTCTCCATCTACATAGATTTGAAACACAGGACACTATCACTATCCTCCAGCAGATAACTCCGTCATACACCATCAAGTCATTTGTTATCTTTGTCATTTCCCGTGTGCTCATGCTCTCGCAGGCGTGGACGACGAGGCCCCTCATGAGGGAACACCAGCAGTAGTCCATCCATTTATTCAGGGGTCCTTCAGGAGTCTGCGGCTGGTAGTCAACGTAGATGGCCGGTCGTCGACTCGATCTCCCAGAGAGCCTTGCGTTCTCCCGTCTCCAACAGCACTTTTGCCTCTGGGCGCACTCACCCACCCACCCATGCCCTCCCACCGCACTCCCTCCTACCCCCCCAACAGCTCGATCACCCCAACCAGTGTTGCGTCATGGAGCACAAGCTGAAGGAGGATTGTTCCAAGAAATCTGGACCCGAAACGAACGCGTGATGGCCCAGTACGGCTCGGGGAGGACTGTTCGAGGGAGAGGAACGTATCATCTTCCCGCAAATCATTGTCTTGTCAGTACCATCCTACTTATCACAGAGCCAGGGTCACTCCATGAGTGCCAATATCTTATGTGGCTCCCCCCTCACACCTCACACCAGGGTCACTCCATGAGTGCCAATATCTTATGTGGCTCCCCCCCTCACACCTCACACCAGGGTCACTCCATGAGTGCCAGTGCCCGATCTGGGACCCTTCCTCACACCAGGGTTAACGCCTGGCCTGATCCCCACCCTGGGCACCGGTGCTAGCAGGTGCCACAACACGTTCTCGGTTCCCATAACGGCGGAGATAGCCGGGCCACACCAGGAGGCACCGTCTTATCACCTCACGTCTAGTGATAGTCTCTGCTGGGCCGCTTCACACCCATCACAATCTGAACCATTTACACTTCCAGCCAGTTTCCCACAAACCGTTGATAAACACGACCGTCAGTCAGTTCATTCGCCGAGATGTTCGTCGACGTTCATTCTCGGCGATATTCATTCGTCACGATGCTCATTCTCCATGATGTTCATTCGTCCCGATGTTCGTCCGCCACAATATTAGTTCGTCACGATGTTCATTCGCCACAATATTCGTTCGTCACGATGTTCATTCGCCACGATATTCGTTCGTCACGATGTTCATTCGCCACGATATTCGTTCGTCACGATGTTCGTTCGCCACGGTATTCATTCGCCAAGATATGCCACTGACACAAGTTTCCAACAGATGGCAATGTTATTAAAACAAACCAGTGTAGTCTTTTGTTGGATTTTTTCTTCTGTTACGTTACATGATGGGTATTTAACGCAAAGCAATACGTGTAATAACAAAATACATTTTTGTGCTGTTACAAATTGGTGATTATGTTAATTAAGTGTGGGGTCAAAAATGGTAATATTAGGGTGGGTAATTATGACTAAATAGGTAATTAGAGCAACGGTGTCTGTCTCTTGTCTGCATTGCCCACAGGCGAACGATTCAAATCCATTAGCGATGTCAGGACACCGTTAGTGACATCATACCACCAGTGTGTGACATCAGATATTCAGTGTCATCGGACCACCACTAGTGACATCCGTCCCCCATTACTGACGTCAGAGTGTTACAACTGATATCAATAAAAATCTTCTGACATCATTTTAGGGATATCGTACTGCTAACTGGTGATATCAGACCATGCATTTTTTTGACATCAGAACCACAATGATGTTGTCACGCCACCACTAGTGACATCAGATCATTAGTGACATCAGACAATTATTTTTGACATCAGTCCACAACTTTTGACATAAGATAGCCACTGGTGACGTCAGACCACCATTAGTGATTTCAGACCAACAGTTGTGACATCAGATCAACACAGTTAGTGACATCATACCACCAATAGTGACATCAGACCGTCAATGGTGACGTCAATTTACCATTAGTGATGTCTCACCACCATCGGTGACATCAGACCACTTTTAGTGAATCAGAACGCTTTTCGTGACATCACACAGTCATTTGTGACATTAGACCACCATCAGTGACATCAGAGCACCATTGGTCACATCAGACCACAACTGGTGAAACCAGACCACCATTTAAGGACATCACACCATTACTGATGACGTCAGACCACCATTAGTGACATCAGGCATCCAATGGTTACAATAGTCTACGTTTTTTTTGACATCAGACTAACAATGGTGACATCAGATCACCATTTCTTTAATATCTGACCAACACTTTTGACATCAGAAGACCACCACTATGACGTCAGATCACTATTAGTGATAACAAGACCATCAATGGCGACATCAGACTATCGCTGGTGACATCAGTTCACCATTTTTGACACCAAGACCATTATCTGTGACGTCAGACCACCACTTTTGACATCAGACAACCGTCTTTGACGTTACAGCACCACTGTCGACTGACATCAGAACGCGGTGAGTGAAATCAAATCACCGTTAAGGATGTCAGACTGCCACTGGTAAAGTCAGACGTCATCAGTGACATCAAACACCTCAAGGGGGACGTCAAAACAACAAGTCAGACCTCGCTATTATTCCATTATTACCATTAGATCATTAACTATGACAACAGAAAACCCTTAGAGGAGACTACCATCAGAACAGAATATTCGTGCATTCAGGCCTCATTAGTGACTTTTATTCGTGCCTTCAGGTCCCATTAGTAACCAATATTCGCACCTTCAGGTCCCATTTGTGACTATTATTCGTGCCTTCAGACATCATTAGTAACCAATATTTGTGCCTTCAGACCCCAATAGTGACCAATATTCGTGCCTTTAGACCCCATTAGTGGCCAATATTCGTGCCTTCAGACCCCAATAATGACCAATATTCGTGCCTTCAAAGCCCATTAGTGCCAATATTCGTGCCTTCAGCCCCTATTAGTGACCAATATTCGTGCCTTCAGATCCATTAGTGACCAGTATTCGTGCCTTCAGACCCCATTAGTGGCCATTATTCGTGCCTTTTGACCCCATTAGTGGCCAATATTCGTGCCTTCAGACCCCATTAGTGGCCATTATTCGTGCCTTTAGACCCCATTAGTGGCCAATATTCGTGCCTTCAGACCCCATTAGTGGCCATTATTCGCGCTTCAGGCCTCATCAGCGACCAACAGTCGTACCTTCAGACCCGATTAGTGACTAATTCTCTAATGGTGTTCAAAAGCTATGAATTCCTGCGTAACAGTTCAACGATATTGGCCTTAAAGATATTCTTCAGAGATCAACCTATTTACCTTGGCACTGTAAGCCTGGACAATAAATCATTTATAAGATAATGGGTTGAAGAGGAATGAGCGATTAAGAAAGAAGAAAAAGATAATGCTGTTTGTTTCAGACACGCCTCCTGATTTCCAAGGGGGTTGATATAATCTCTCTTGAATTCTTCGCAAATGCATCCCGCAATAGAGCAAGTATCCACAGGATATAACAATACATACTACAATACAATATGTATACCACTGAAATACTGAAATACATTCAAGGGACGTGGAAACATGCACCAGATGGAAAAAAGATAATGTGAGCCAACTGGTCACAGCAGAATGATAGAATCCGGATTCTCTTCGTCAGGCCGTTCGTGAGGGAACACGTGAATGCGAGGACCAGACCCGGCTCCGCGAACCCATTTGTCAGCGAACGTTTCTGTTGGGCCTCTTGACAGCTGTATCTGTGATATGATAGATACACAGCCCAGGTCCCCCGAGGCTGGAGTCCGTTCCTTTGTTATTTGACGAGATTGCCAAGGTCCACTTGAGTGGGCTACTGATAAGGTAGATAGTACTGGTCCCTACACTGCTAATTACAGGGGGGTTATGTAAGCTAATATCTAAAGCTAAGAGCTATGAGCTGATATCCGAAGATATAGGCTATAATGTCCTACAACATTACTAATAACGTCCGGCATTACATGTTATGTATGACTGCTCAGTCACATTCGTATTTAAAAAAAATAATACGATACAAATGTGATATGCAAATACAATGTGACACGAAGTATATATATATATATATATATATATATATATATATATATATATATATATATATATATATATTTTTTTTTTTTTT
>JAYMFT010097824.1:0-13844 GCA_038088735.1 Panulirus argus | reverse complement strand
CTCTCTCCACCACACCACTCTCCCTGACTCTCACACTTTGCACCCCACCCCGACCAATACACCCTACATCTGCCACTTTATCATCAAGCACATTCATAAATCCTTGAAAATACTCACTCCATCTCCTCCTCACTCCATCACTCCCTGTTATCACTTCCTCCCTTGCCCCCTTCACCGATATTCCCATTTATTCTCTTGTCTTCCGCACAGTACTTAACTCCTTCCAAAACATCTTTTTATTCTCCCTAAAGTTTAACGATATTCCCTCACCCCAATTCTCATTTGCCCTCTTTTTCAACCTTTGTTTAGGTACATGTATTTGCATATTTGTATATATATGTGTATGTGTATATTTTTTCTTTCATACATATTAGCCATTTTCTGCATTAGCAAGGTAGCATATGGAACAGATGACTGAGCCTTTGAGGGAAAAATCCTCACTTGGCCCCCTTCTCTGTTCTTTCATTTCAAAAAGTAAAACAGGAGAGGAGGGCAGGATTTCCAGCCCCCTGCTCTCACCCCTTTTAGTCACTTTTATATTAACTTTAAGCTAAAAAATACAACTGGGAACTTACAATTTGTGGCGCACTTTTCCAGACCAGAATGCACCAACAGCAACAGAGAAGACAGCCAGGAACCAAATGACGACGAGGCTGAAGGACAGTACAGAATCCTCTGGGTAGTACAAGCCGACTTCCATTTCCTCCATAGCATCCTAAAAGACCAAAGGGAGTAATACACTGCACATTTTCATATATCAATCATTATCCAGTATATACTAAAAGCCAAAATTTTTACTAAAACAATCTATTAATTACATGATAACAGGCAAAGTCATAAAATAAAATTGTGAAATAAGTATTAGAAGATATGGGTGGTAGAAGTGGTGTGTTTAGGATGAGGTAGCATGCAGAGCAAGAGTACTGACAAATGGTTTGGTGAAATATGGCAAAGCTGCAGGAGAAAACAGGATTTTTCTTTTAATGTTGAAGGCTCCAGTCATGGACAAAAGTCCACATCAAGGCCAGACCTTAATTGAAATATTGAGAAAATAATAAAATGGAAAAAGAAAATACAAGGGAAAGTATTTATGAATTTTGGAAAAAGTGAAAAACTTGCCTTTTGAAATGTGCTAGGTCATAATTATTGGGAAAAAAGACAAAAGAAAGTAGAGACTTCCTAAGCCTTAACGTGTAGGGAAAGAAGCGGGTATCACAACAGCCCACCCTTGAGTTGCTGATGGCCACACAATAAGCATGTGACACAGCAGCTTGCCGAGTATTGTGTGGTCTAGTTAGTGGTGTGGACATACAGGCAGCCAGCTAAAGGAAGCAAAAACCAAAGTCATACCTATAGAAGAGGGGACAGTGAACTAAAACTGCAGCATACAGCAAGGGGAACACATTTGGAAGTTAGCCGGGGACAGTTTATGAGGTGGATTGCTATTGACTCAACTCTGCAAAGTAAGTATGCAGAACTAGAACCAACCCAAATGTGAGAGCAGTACTTCATACAAGGACGAATCAATCCCTTGTATAAATGGAGCAACTGTTCAGAAGAGAAGTTTCGACCTCTAAACAGGACACCCAGTTTCTTAGAGGCAGACTTAGTTATTCCTATAATGTGGGGTTTCCAAGAGAGAGTGGATGTTACAGTAATGCCAAGTATGTTCACTGAGTTGAGATGGAATTACAGAACCGTCAAAAGAGAGATGAGAGTTGTGAGTAGTTTTTGATAGAGATGGATAGAAACGTTTTTGATAGAGATGGATAGAAACTGGGTCTTGGAGGCATTAAACTAACAGGATTTTGTGTACCCCACTGAGATATCCTGTCCAAGGCTGTGACAAGATGAGACGCAGATTGAGTGAGAGAAGGATCAGAAATGAAGGATGTGGATGAATGCAGTGTTGAGTCTTCAGCATATGAGTGCATTGGATAATTTGTGGAGGAGAGGAAATTGTAAAAGAAAAGGAGAAAAAGTGTAGGGGACAGGACAGAACCTTGAGGGACACCACTTTTGACTGGGAAAAGAAGGGAGGCTGATCCATCAACAACCACGGAGATAGATTGGCCAGAGAGGAAGCCAGATATGAAGGAGAAAAGTGAGAGAGGGAATCCAAAAGAAGGGAGCTTAGAGATGAGACCCCAACACCACACCCTGTCAAAAGCCTTAGGTATGTCAAGGACTACAACACATGACTCTCCAAAATCTTTCAGGGATGATGACCAGACATAAGTAAGATAGGGAAGAATGTCACCAGTGGATCTCGCCTTACAGAAGCCATACTGATCAGAGAGAAGACTGTAATTTTCAAGGTGTCTAAAGGAATGAGAGTTGAGGAGGGATTCAAAGACTTTGGAAATGGTAGATGTCAAAGCAATAGGATGATAGTTAGAGGGGTCAGAATGGTCACCTTTCGTAAGGATGGGATGTATCAATGCAAGCTTCCAAGAAGAAGGAAAAGTGTTGGTTTTTAAACAGAAACAAAATAGACAAGCAAGCACAGATGTGAGTTCAGAGGCACACTCTTTCAGTACACAGGAATGGATGCCATCAGGACCATAAGCCTTGATTGTGTCTAGAGAAAGAAGCACTTTTCAGACAGTCTGAAAAGAGATTATGTGAAGGGGCATAGGATCAGTAAGAGGAGCATCACTTGGGGACGGAATTTTAGGGTCATCCAAGATGGAGTTAGAGGAGAAACGAGAACCAAAGAGAGTTGCTATGTCTACAGGAGAGTCAGCTATAGTACTGTCAGAGTGGAAAAGTGAAGGGAAGGTAGAGCGACAGAAGTTGTTAGAGATGCCCTTAGCTAAAGACTAGAAAGACCCATCAGTGGATGACGAAGAGAGGTTGTTGCACTTTCTTTGAATAAAGGAATGCTTCACCTCACAGATAACATGCTTACAGCGATTATGAGCAGTGATAAAAGCTGAATGGGAGCCAGAGGAAGGAGAGTTTTTCCAAGCCCAATATGCCTGATCTCCTGCCTGAATGGCTTTTGAACCATGGATTGGATGAAGAGGTTGCCTTGGAGGAAGAGGGGATGAATGCTTCCAGTTCTGCAAGAATAACCTCTACTATGCTTTTGGCAGAGACAGAAGCATCACCACATGAGATAGTGATTTACCCAAGGAAAGTTAGAAAAGAAGTTACATAAGTTATTCCAGTCAGCTTTGTTCAGATGCTAGTATTTACACTTTGAACAGGCTGCTGGAGCGATAGATGCCGTTACAACAGATACATTTATGAGAGTGTGATCAGATGAACCAATTGGGGGCCAGATTGTGTATATACAGCGGGATGAACTGGAGGTGAAAAGCAAATCCAGAATAGTAGGAGAGTAGTCAGACGGTCAGGAATATGGGTAGGGTGGGAGATGATTTGCTCTAAATCATAGAGAATGGAGAATGTGAGGCTTTGATCCCTCCACCATCCGTATAGGAGGAATTCAACCATTCCCTTTGGTGAACGTTGAAATCCTCGAGGTAAAAAATCTTGGCCTGCAGGTAAGAGGATGTCACAGTCTCATGGCTGGAGTTTAGATAGTCAAAGATGGATATAGAACTCGTAGACTTAGGAGAGCAATAGGCAAAAAAGAGGAATCTGTTCAAATCTCAGACAGCTAGGCAGTAAATGTAAGCTGTGCTTTAATGATGTGCTTGTTTGCAGTTGTTCATATAAATGGCCCTATTTGCTGTATATAACACACAGTATTCAGATGTACCGGAATAAGTATTTTCTTTGTTTTTCATATTTCCTCCTCATCTGGATACATGATATATATTTTTCAGACTGTTATTCTATGTATAATATGTACTTAGATATACCTTATATACTTTGCACATATATACAGTAATGTTATTGTAGAACAAGTTTCATGCAGAGCTTCATAGAAGCTCTCATGATGTCATGATTAATTGAATTAAGCAATGAGCTTGGCAGTTTTCTTGTGCAGTATTTGGAGCTTACACAGGTCCCTGTTTGGTGAACTATCTTGATGGTTGGTAACCTATCACTGGGTTACCATGTTTCGCAGTGTGGGGAAACAGCCAAGAAACTTGTCATTCCATAAGTGTCACTTGATAGCATTGTCAATAATGAACAGGTATTGTATGCACACCAGAAATGATATGTATTTTGCAACTCTCACCATATTTGAAAACACAAAATCCATTTATTGCTGATTTTAATGTAATATAATGGCATTTACTGTTATCAGACATTATGTAAATTTGATTTTAGTTATGTTTTGTATGAAATTATTTATAATGTTAGGCTTGTAATCTTATGTGAACTGTTGTTACAGGAGGTTTCCTGGTGGATTGCAACCTTTCCTTTGGTAAATGCACATTTTCTGGTCAGTAATTATTATTCGTAAAAATACTTTGACGGACTGTTGTCGTAGGTATTTCTGGTTGTCTGTTTTTGGGCAATTATTGCTATATATCACTTTGGGTGTAACAAATAAGATGTATATGATGAAAATGAATAAAACTGAGATATCTTTAGAACATAACAAGGTCAGCAGGTGGAATGCAATATGGAAATTATTTTTGACGGACAGGTGTTATGACATATTCTATGATTGTCTGAGAGTTGTAATTCTGTGATATAAATGGCTTAGGCATTTTAACTTGCTCCTGTATTTTTATTTCTCTTAAGATGGTCATTGCCCAATTAAGGATTTTGGTGCTGCAAAGTCAGTTGAAATATATGTGATCCACTTACTTTGTGTTTATAAATTTTTTGTGTGATTGAAAATATGATGCTGAATTTCATAATTGATTGTTGTAGTACAGATATTACCCACTAAATGGTTACTAAGTATGTGATTTTTGCATGGTTTGTTGGTTTTCTTTGTGTTTAAGGAAATCTGACAGAGTGGCTCAGGCATGTAAGTTTTTGTTAGTTTTCGTTTTTGTAAATAAATGGTTGAAATGGCCTTTTCTTTACTCCAAAAGTTTTCATTTTCATTATAGATGTTGTGTGATGGAGGTGCAAGTTATTAAGAACTGAAATTATATACAGTTATGTATATTTTAGGTTTAATTACCACTTGACTATTTCAGATGCTCTTGTTGCTATGGAGAAAGCAATGAAGAGGGATGGGATTGACACGAATGACCGACAGTTAGCCTGTGCTCGGATCAAGTCGAAAGAAGGCCAGGACTACTTGAAGTCCATGGCTGCAGCAGCAAATTTTGCATGGGTGAATCGGTCTTCAATGACTTTTCTAAGTCGACAGGTGTGGTTTTAGAATTCAGTTGTGTTCTGGATGATTGTAGTAGATTAGTAATGGAAAGAAAAAAGTGGAAAGGTGTATGGTTGGAAGAGGATGAAAATTTTTTTTGTGCAATTAGTGTTATGATCCTTGTAAGGCATCATGAATTATGCTTTTTTGTTTGTATTTAGGACTCCATGTATCTCTCCAACATTACAAAGACTTATCATATCACACAACCCCTTGGTTGTTTTGCACTCACCCCAAAGGGATATAAATGCAACATCACCACACTTCTTGACTTGTAGCCCAACCTGATGGATGTGGCCAGCTTCCAAAGCACTATAGGAGCCCCATAGAAAGGTGGGCAGTAAGGTAACAGACGTTCATGGTACACTGCCATTCAGCTGTTTTAGTCTGTGATGGTAGTATGCAGTAAATAAAATGAGAATAGTTATGTGCTCAGCAGACCTGTACCATCCTTCAAAGATGTTATTTTCCTTTCTGCACGTTTCACTTGGTGATAATTGTTTCAAAGGTCACAGGGTAGATAATGAACCCTTTTATATCTGAAATGTATCAAAAAAACACCCTTGTTGGACATGTGTACGCTCATGGCATCTTAATCTCCAGGAAATTAAATGGGGTCTAGGTTTTTTGTAACTTGAATAAGCCATTCTTGTTATTTTTCATGACTAGAATATTTCAAAGTAAAATTGAAATGAGATGTAGGATCAGTTGCATGAAAGCTTTATTCAAGAACCAAATATGCTTCAGCAACGTTTTTAAGCTGCATTGAGCAGAGGTCTTTTAACAAGGCAAATCCATAATGTTAAAAGTTGAGGCACAACTAGTAAGGCTTTAACCTCACCCAAACTGTGAAGAAGTGAATGAGGTAGATTTAGTCACTTCAGCCATGCATTCCCTGGTTGTTTGAGCTTCTATGTCCATACATGCCAGTTTAGCACTAAATTCAGATTGTTTTCCTAGCATATTTGGTGTGGGTTGTTAGTAGGAATACCTTTGATGAGCTGTATGGTGGATCAGTATTTTTATTAATTCTTTTCACTTTAAGCCTTTTAATGAAAAGTATTAAAAGAAATGTTTTTTGTGAAGAACACGGTGGGTTTTGGAGGGAAAGAGGATGTGTAGACCAGGTTTTTGGACTTAGCTGGTTGAGAAGCTAGAGTTCAGGAGGGGCAGCTGAAACTGCCAGAAAAAGAGATCGCTGAATGGCACACTGTTTGGACTAGAGGGTCCTTAATAGAAAAGGTTAAAAGATGCTGCATATGAATATATAAGAAAACACTTGGTGATTCTATAAAAGATTATAACGTAAATGAAGGCTAATTTGGGTTTGTATCATGCAAAAGTATTCAAACTTAGCTTTTAATTCTGTTCATAAAAATATTAATAAATAAGTCATGGAATGAGGAGGATATTGGTGTTCTTAAGTTTGCACAGGTATATGACACTGTAAGGTGCAGAACTGTCACATGTAGCACTGAAACAAAAAACAGAAATGAGCTTAGGATATGGGTCAGAAAGTTAGTAACAAACAGAAGTGCACCTTTCCCAGTAACATGGGATGTTTGTTGTACCTTTTCATTTAAAAAGGCTCCAGTCTTAGACAAAAGTCTACATCAAAGTGAGGCATTAATTGAAACATAGATTAATGAAAGTGAAAAAGAAGAGACAAAGGAAAGTATCAATGAATTTTGTAGGAACTGAAAAACCTGTCTTTTAAAATGTAAGAGGGTAAAGAAACAGTTATCAAAACAACTTACCCAGGAATCGCCAACAGCCACACAGTAATCATGTGATGCAACAGCTTGCAGAGTATTGTATAGTCCAGCTAGAGGTGGGAGCACAGAAGGAGCCAGCTTTTGGGAACAAAAACCAAAGTAATGCCTACAGGAAAGGGAAATTAAACCAACGTTGCAGCATAGGGCAAGCAGGTGAAATTTTGAAGTTAGCCTGGGACAGTTTATAAGTTGGACTGCTCTCCACTCAACTCTCAGGTAAGGGTGCAGAGTTAGAACTACCCCAGATGTGAGAGCAGTACTCCAAACAAGGATAGATCAATCCTTTGTATAAACAGCAACTGTTTAAAAGAAAAGAAATTTCGAAGTCTTAACAGAACTACCAGTTTCTTAGAGGTAGACTTAGCTTTATCTGTGGTGTGATGTTTCAAGACAGAGTGGATGTTACAATAATACTAGGTATGTTCATTAAGTCAAGAGGTGGAATTGCAGAACCTTAAAGGAGAGAGAAAAGTTGAAGGCATGACTCTAGACCAGATTTTGTGTAACCCCTAGGATGTCCTGTCCAACTGATTTATTGAGGAAATTGTGTCAAGACGAGATGCAGATTGAGAGAGAGAGAAGAAGGAGCAGAATTGAATGATATGGAGGAATGCAGTGTTGAGTTGTCAGCATATGAGTGCATTTGGTTGTTTATGGAAGAAAGGAAATCCTTGGTAAAAAGGAGAAAAAGTGTAGAAGACAGGACATAACCTTGAGGGATACTGCTGTTGATGGAGAAGGAGGGAGAGGTTGAACCATTAACAACTACGGAGATAGATCGACAAGAAATGAAGCTAGACACGAGGGAACAAAGTGAGGAAGGCAAGCCAAAAGAGGGGAGCTGAGAGATAAGACAATGATACCCTGATGCCACACCCTGTCAAAAGCTGTAGATATGTTGAGGGTAGCTATATAGGGTTCCCCAAAATCCTTCAGAGATGATGACCAGACATTGATAAGATAGGAAAGAATATCAGCAGTTTATCTTGCCTTATGGAAGCCTTCTTGGTGGTCAGAGAGAAGGCTGTGAGATTCAAGATGTCTAATTATGTGGGAGTTGAGTTGGGATTCATCAACTTTGGAAATGGTAGATGTTAAAGCAATAGGATGGTAGTTAGAGGGGTCAGAATGGTCACCCTTCTTAAGGATGGGATGTACCAATGCATGATTCCATGAAGGTAAAGCCTTTGTTTTTTAAACAGAAATGGAACAGTCAGGCAAGCACAGGTACAAGTTCAGAGGTGAACTCTTTCAGTACTTTGGGATGGATGCCATTGGGACCATAAACCTTGCTTGTATCCAGAGGGAGAAGCACTTTTCAGAAATTTGTAAAGAGATTATGGGAGGGAGCATAGGATTAGTAAGAGGGGCATCAGGTGGTAAAGGAAAAAAGTCATCCAAGGTAGAGTTAGAGGAGAAATAAAAACCAAAAAGAGTTGCTTTGCCTTCAGGAGACAGCTGTAGTAACGTCAGGGCAGATAAGTGAAGGAAAGGTAGAGTGACATAAGTTGCTAGTGATGTTCTCAGCTAAAGATCAGAAAAATATATCAATGGATGATGAGGAGAGGTTATTGCACATCCTTTGGATAAAGGAACACTTTGCCTCGCAGAGAACATATGTGCAGTGATAAATGTTGAATGGGAGTTAGAGGAGAGTTTTTCTAAGCCCTATATGCCTGATCCCTTGCCAGAGTGTCCTCAGAACAGGAGCAGTTGAACAGTGGATTGGATGAAGAGGTCCTGTTGGAGGAAGAGGCGATAATTGCTTCCATTCCCACAACGAATAACCTCCTTTGTGCATTTGGAAGAAACAGAAGCATCACCACATAGAGACAGTAATTTACCCAAGAAAGTCAGAAAAGAATTTTTGTGTGTTATTCCAGTCAGCTTTGTTGAGATACCGATATTTATGTTTAGAAGGGGCTGCTGATGGGGATGGTGCCATAAAAATAGATACAGTTATGAGAGTGTGGTCGAATGAGCCAGTTTGGGACTAGATTGTATAGTTACAGCATGAAGGATTAGAGGTGAAAAACAGATTCAGAATGTTAGGAGAGGTCACAGCAGTCAGAAATATGTTTTGGGAGGGAATTAATCAGCTCTAGATCATTGCACTCATCCTCATTCCATACCCTTTGTGTGAAAGTGTAACATGGACTTCCATATGTGTAAAATGTATTTTATACTTTTTCATTCTACACATTAGGTTAATTCAACAGTTAAAACCAATGTTGCCACTTACACCATCTTCATACACAAAATGCTTCCATTGCATCTGATCCCTAATTAATCCTGTGGAATTTTCATCTTAGTGATTTGTAATAAATCAAAAGCTTTTGCTTAGCCTATCTATCTGTCTGTGTATCTCTCTGGCGCTCATTCCTTCCGGGAACTCCCATCAAGAGGTGACCATGGCAACAGAATCTCCACTTACCCCTGTCCTTACATGCCTCCCTCGCATACACCATTCCAAGCATTCTTCCTCTGTTTCTCTCCCTCCAGTATTCCTCCACCCTATTTGCCCATGTTACAGATGGTTTTCCTCTCGCACCAACCCCTTTAATTGTACTATCATACACTCTCCTTGTAAACTCCCACTCTTACATTCTTTCCACATGCCCAAACCACCTCAAAGTATTACGTTTCACCCATTCTACCACTCCAGAATTCACTCCCTTTGCATTCCTTGCCATACCGCATCTCTTATATGCCCTTTTATGCCTTTCTTCATTCCATCTAGTCACACCACATGCTCTTCTCGGATAGCTCATTTCCACAGCCTGAATTCTTGACCTCTGCCTCATTCCATTCCATCTAGTCACACCACATGCTCTTCTCAGATAACTCATTTCCACAGCCTGAATTCTTTACCTCTGCCTCATTCCAGGTCCATGTTTTGGATCCTTAGGTCAGGATTGGGAGGATTATGCTGTCCCTTAAATCCTCTCTTCACTTCCATTCACCTCAACCCTTCATTATTCTGTTACAGGACCCAATAACTCTTCTCCCTGTACTGCTCTCTCCCTTATCTCTCCTCCCATATCATGACACTAACCCAAGACAGCTCCTAAATACTTAAATTCTCTCACTTCTTCTGGTCTTTTTCCCCCCATATCCACAGCACAATTTGGCACACTTTCTTCTTTCTCTCTATATGGTTTTACAAAATGTATGCTTTCACTCTGTTTCCTTTCAAACACCATTACTTTACTTTTCCCCTGCTTACACACATCATAAAACACACTTACAACCTTCTGCAACTCCTCTTCACTCTCTGCACAACAACACAGTATCATCTGCAAACAGGCTTGCCACTAGCCACCATATATTACTGCCACACTCCATCTCTGCACCCCTTTCCCCTAGTTTTGCTTTCATTGCTCCATCCATATATATATCAAAAAGCCATGGTGACATCAAACAGCCCTGCCTCACACCTGCATGTATCCCAAAACTTTCACTCATTTCTTATCCACTCTTACACACACATTTACTCCTCTATAAAAGGCTTGTACACCATCCAACAGTTGTCCTCTTATACCACATATTCTTAACATATCCCATAAAGTATTCCACTCGACTCTGTCATACGCTTTCTCCTGATCCATAAAATCTCCATACTTCTTACCTTTCGCTGAATACTTTTCCAAGGTCATTTTTACTACAAAATCTGATCCACACATCCCCTACCTTCCCTAAAACCCCCCTTGCTCTTCATTTATTCTACATTGTCACTTCCATCACTCTGTCAATTAAAGTTCTTGCATACACTTTACATGGTGTATTTAAGAGGCTTATTCCCCTATGATTGCTACATACATCCTTAGCACCTTTTCCTTTGAATAAAGGGACAATAATGCCTTTCAAACAATCCTCAAGAATAACTTTCTGTTTCCATGTTAAAATTACATATAAGATGCATCCTCTTTATTACACTCTCTCATCTACTTCAGCATTCAGCTTTAATTCCATCCACTCCTGGTGCCTTTCCTAACTTCATCCTCATTATTGCCATTCATACCTTCTCTTTTGCTGTAGGCCCTTGCACTTGTATCCTCTCTTGCACTTGTATCCTCTTCCTTCTTTCCTCCATACCCATGCATGTAACTGCTGCTGCCTCTCCTTCTTCCACATTCATTAGTTCTTCAAAATACTCTTTCCATCTTCCTTTCACTTCCTCCTTTTGATTCAGCAATTCCCCTTCCTTAATTCTCTTACATCCGCCTCTTTCCTTTGTCACCTCCTACCAGTATAGTTTATAATATCCAAAAACCTTTCACTTAACTTTCTTCCCAAATCTTCATCTACTTTTTCTTTGCTTTCCTCTATCACCCACTTAATGTTCTGCTTACATAGTTTGTACTCTTCTCTCCTCCTTTGCTGAACTTCCACTGGTAAATTCCTATTGAGCAATCTACCATAAGCCTTTTTCTTCTCTTCCATAGCATTTCTAATCTCTTCTGTCCACCATGCATTGCACTTTTTATTCCTGTATCTCTCTGCCTTTTATCCAACTACTGATTCTATAACCTTTACTAATATCTCTCCAAACATTTTAAACACCTCATTCACACGACTGCATTCCTACATTCGTTGCACTTCCATCTAAGCTTTTGGTTATCTTCCTTTCATACTCCTTTCTATTTTTTTTCATGATTCATCTTCTTGCTTGCCAATACTTTTACTTCTCCATTCTTCCTTACACCATACATCCACTTCTCCCTGATCCTCATCCCCACAAGAACTGCAAAATGGGCAGTCTCCAAAGAATCCTCACACAACTCTAGCATCCAGCACACCCTTTCTCAATCTTTTATCCACTGCCACATAATCAATCAAAGCCCTTTGCTCTTCTCTTCCATCATTTCTCATACATGTATATCTGTGGATCATCTTGTGCTGAAAAAAGGTGTTTGCAAGGAATAAACCCTCTCAGCACAGCACAAACATCCACAAGATAGCTTCCATTCTCATTTACTCCATGCACACCCAATTTACCAGCTATCTCACCAATTTCATCATATCCCATTTTTGCAGTCATATTATCCAGTTTGACCACATTTCTCTCATTCTCAAAATTGTATATACAGACACTCAAATTCCTCCAGAAAAACTTCTTTTCATCCTTACCTCATACAGTTTTCATATGCACAGGCGCATATACACATACCCAAGCATATTTCACAATCTCAGTCTTTCCTTTTACCCTCACTATTCTTGTTCCATTCCATCCATGCTCTGTAAAACCCTCCCATACTCTTTCTAAACAGTTCAACCATAAAGTACAGGTTCAGTTTACCACCAGACCTTGCAATAAAACTGGACCATCATCATGGACTGAAAGGATGCTTATTGACACTTTATGGTTTACCTCAAAATGAACAAGTTTTTGGCTTTCATTTTGGTACCCAAGATGTGGCACTTCATGGTGGTGGCTTTCACCTTGTGTTTAATCCAAGGAAAGTGTTCCTGGGATAACAAATAGTAGTTAAAAGAGTAGTAAGGTACCAGATTAGACTTTTGAGTAAAAGAGTAGTAAGGTACCAGATTAGACTTTTGAGTTGTGTACACCTTTCAAGAAGTGGGTTTTATCACAACCTGAACAAGCCCTACATAATTCCCAGTTAGAGATTTACATGGCTAGGGATAGACAAATGTTCTCAGGCAGATCTTTCTCTCATCTGTCTAAAAACAATGCTCTGGATTACTCATTTTCTATGTTGGTTTTGTGGTTCCAGACCTTAATGCAGTTTATTATAAGTAGTACAATTTCTGATGAAGTTCAGTGTATCAACCCTGTGCTGTGACATGCTGAGGTTGCAGGCCGAAATGGTTACTTTCAGGGTAAATAAATTTCTGTGTTTGGCAGAGATCCTCCAAAAATGTGGAGTAACAGTGGTTTGGGTCTCTATAAATGTGTCAACTTTTCAAATCTTTATTTTGGTGGACTGACAGAGATTACCCAAAACCCATGCCATGGAGGACTTTTCATTCTTTTCTGCTGGTCTGAGTTGACACATCAAATCAAGGATGAGACTCAATCTTTGAAGGGTCATGAACAGAAAAAGAACTAACCATTGGTTCCATGGTTTTCATCTCCTAAGATATCCTGAGTCAGAGTTGAAAATGGTCCATTGGTGGATGACCAGATTTTCATGCAGATGCCTTCCTCTTGTAAAGTAAATTAAAAAAACAAACAAACAAACAGATAAACAATGGGACTGTCTAAGGTCCTTTCTCTGAGCTTATTTTCAAGGAGCATATAAGGTCTCTACAGATACCATGTCAAGATCAGATGAAGTGTCACCGTAGTTGTCTATAGGTATGGATACTTTCAAGTGGATTCTCTAGTTGTAACCCTAGGAGTGGTATGTTATGTGGATCATTATGCTGCAAAGGCCAGTGTGTTACTGCTAATGTATGTCTGCACTTTACAACATAGGAGCAATGTATGTCTGCACTTTATGACAGCATTTGCACCAGTTTTTCTATAACTGTTTAAATTGACTCTAAATAAATGTATGTAATCTCCCAATAATCTTATGGGAAAATCTTCACAGGCTGTGGTGTTTCTGGTTTTAGTGTATATGGTACTTCTAAATGGAACAAACAACCTTAGTGTCAGGAACTCCTCAAGTACCTAAGGGTCATGTATAATAATACTCATGGCCTAGTTTTAACTCTCCCATTGACAAAGCAACTCTCTTTGGTTCCCGTTTCTCCTCTAACTCTACCTTAGATGACTCTGATATTCCCTCACCCCCTGATGCTCCTCTTACTAATCCTATGACTCTTCCTGTAATCTCTTTTCG
>JAYMFT010097813.1:0-13845 GCA_038088735.1 Panulirus argus | reverse complement strand
TATATATATATATATATATATATATATACACACACACACGTGCATCCGCATCCTCTGGCTACATGCAGGCAGCAAGAGGGGAGGAGGAGGAGGGGGTGGGGAGAGGGGTGCAAGAGAGGGGAATGAGGAAGAAATGAGAACGCGGCCGAGTACGTGAGGGTGCTTGAGGAGCTCTCATTAAGCCGCGGTGGATGGGCGAAGGACGGAGTCCGTCCAGCGCCGCCCCACGGAGCCCAGCCGGGAGCAGGAGGAGGAACAGGTGCCGGAGGGGGTGAGCCCGGGGTCCACCTCACACCACCACCAGCAGGAGCGGTGGTAACGGTAGTAGTAGCCATGCCTCCTGGTATACCGGAGGCCACAGTGTAGCTCTCAGGGTCCGGGGAGAGGTTACTGGCTCGATCTGTGGCGGTGGGTGTGGAGAGGGAGCCTGCTTCCTGTGTGTGTGTGTGTGTGTGTGTGTGGATTGTTCGCTTGATGTGTATGTGGAGTGTCAGCTTACTGTGTGGGTGGAGTGCTCCCTTTGCGGCGAGTGGAGTGCCCGCTTGCTGAGTGTGTGTGTGGAGTTCCCGCTTGGTTGGTTGAATGCGTGTGTGTGTGAGTGCCCGCTTGCTCTGTGTAGAGCGCCCCCCCCCCTTGCGGTGTGTGGAGTGCCCGCTCTCTCCGTGTGGAGTGTCCGCTTGGTCCGTGTGCGTGAAGTGCCCACTTGCGGTGAGTGGAGTGCCTTCTTGATGTATGTGGAGTGCCCGCTTGCTGTATGAGTGGTGGTGGGTGTGGAGTGTCTCTTTTTGCAGTTTATGCCACTCATCCACCACTCGTATTCTATAAAAGTACTACACGACTTTTTTTCATCTTTTAACAAGCTTTTTGCTTTGTGTTACGTCCTCTGGTTGTTCTATCCCAACATACCTCTCAAAAATAGTGTTCATTCTCGTGTGTGTATGTGTTTTGTTAATAAATTTTGCGTAATATGAAAAGCAAGTAAAACCTATTGGTTCTTTCAGCGCTTTTTGGGTTAACAAAAGGAAAACAAAAGACGTAAAATTATATACTTTGGTTTCAAATACTCACAGACTTACGGTGTTGTATTAAGCATATTGTCTCGTTACAACTCATTAATGACAGAATTACAACTCATCACATCAAAATACGTAAAACAACAATATTTTGTACGGTTCCCGAAGACTTTTCGCCGCAACTTAGCTACCTACTGACTGTGCGAAATAACTGGTAGAGAAAAAAATCTCTCCCCGTTTCCCCCGCTAACGCTGAGGGGCGCCGGCCTCCTGCAGACGAACAAGACGCCCCTAATAACACACACACACACACACGTAACCAGCCGCCCGAGTCTGCATCCGGTAAAATGTCATGGGGTGTGTTGGACGCAGCAAAGAGATATGTGTGGCGCTTGTCTCTTCCTCCTCCCGTACCTAATTAAGAGATGAATTGACAAATCATACACACCGGGGTTCCCCTCCGCCAGCCATCTCCAGGTGTCGTAAATCACCTACGACATCAAAAATAAGGGGGGAATCTATCTATCAATCTCGCGAAGCGAGCTCGTATCGTGAGACCAGAGGATCACTCACTTGAAATCGGCTCTGGCTGCTTCTGCCCATCGAGCGAAAAGGACAATAAAAAATGTCTGGATAAAAAATCAAATAAATAATCACTCCCGGGCAGTTGACACGTATACCAATCATTTTCAAATTCATTGAGATAATTATTTCACCACCTCCTCATGTCTCCGTATCTCCAACTAGTTTATGACAAGTTATCGACCAATTTAATTTGCTCGGTTATCGCCATGCAAGAATTCTCTTTCCTCCCCTCTCAAAGGTGGTGGTGGGTGTGTGTGTGTGAGAGAGAGGGAGGAGGCGACGGCGGGAACTCCAAAAGGCCATATGGCTCTACAGGGAGAGAGAGAGAGAGAGAGAGAGAGAGAGAGAGAGGCGGGCGCAGCGGCACACTCACATAGAATTTCAGTTCGATGGGGCCCAGCCTTGCCATATCCGACCTAGTCACCAATCTTAATCCAATCGCATCCAAGGATTTGTAATTGTCCTAACGAGGGGATTAGGTACAGCTTGACCAATCTGCCTTGTACTTCGGTCAGCAGAACTACTCACGGCTCCTTGAGCACCGATCAAGGTGGAAAAAGTAAATAAAATCTAGTATACCTGCATCTTGCATATCTGAGCAATCAAACAGAAAAGCAAAAACATAAAAAAAAAATCCACCGAATACCATTACAATGTGCAGCGTTTACGGTTCAGTAGACTCGTTCAAGAACAGAAACAAAAATTGCCAAATTTGAATTAGTTTCCCTCTCTAGCGTCAAACCAAAATGAAAAAAAAATTATATATTTTACATGGTTCTCTCACAAGATAAAAATCTAAAACACAAACACAGCTGAGCCCACCTGCTCGAACGCAAAACAAATAGTTTAAAAACCGAGCCAAGACGTTTCAGCAATGTTCAACGAGACGATGCAACTTCAAACATCCTCTTGGGATGTGGGTCAGCAACCGACTTGACATTGTATATGGCATTTGTCAACGAGAATGGCAAATGGCTAAGGAAGTCATGGATAAATACAGCTTCAGTTAAGTATAAATATAAACTTAATAACATAAACAAATTATTATACAGAGACGTCAGCTCAATAGCTTAACTAAAACACATACAAAAAAAATCTAAAATCATCCCTATAATCGAATGCTACCTAAATCTCACAAACAGAGGAATCGACCGACAGTATAGTAATTCTGATAATTCAAGGAAAATGAATTAATCAAATAACTATTGGGAATAATATCTACATAGAATTTTCAAAGTAGATTAATAATCCAAACCAACCTCCTTGGTAACTGTACAGCTTTTTTTTTTTCAGTTCCTTCCACAATATGCAAATATCGCTTAAGATTGTACGACATTTCCACTTTGAATAAAGATTAAGAAAGTTATGATTTGAAGAGCAGGAAGAACTCGAATCAGTAACGGCTCATCTAATAGGCTCCAACCAGCTGCTTAAAAGTCACGACTTGTGACAGTCTTTTTCTCCTTGTTGCATAAAGACAGTTCAAAGTACGGGCTGAGACGCTGCCTTTCCATATATATATATATATATATATATATATATATATATGAAGCAACACTACTAGGATATGAAACACGAAAGCGCTCAGGATTCTCACGTTTCCTATTCCCACTGTTGTTTCTACATTTACGAAGGCAACATTGTTGTGATTTCGTGCATATATATATATATATATATATATATATATATATATATATATATATATGTACACGGAAGGATTTTCTACACACTGCGTACTTCCTCCTTCCACTGCAGTCAACACCATTACATACACCAGTAATATTCAAAGTCACCACTGCATAAATATAAACGTAGTTTCTTTTTCTGAAGGGAAATATTTACCTCCATGGCAGTGGTTCAGCTGGGCTGGGCTGGCAGGTTCCAATAATATTTCTGCCGTGTGGCGGGGCCCGAAGCAGTGTGTCCAAAGCTAGCCTTTTACTTTTGCGGCTTCAGCCACAGTTGCGAGAGGAGGGGAGAGCTGCCGCTGTGACAGATTGATCAAGCTAGGCTCTGGGTATTGACAGCAACCGGTTCTTTGTTCTAAAATAAAAATATAAAAAAATCTAAAAATTTATACATTTTCCCGTATCAAAAATTCGGGACAGTAGGAGCTAGTATTTTTACCTGTAAACTGATGGTATACAGTCTGTGTTGAGTGGCTGCATATAACTCCTAGTTCAAACCCTAAATCATTTTACTTTTTCACAAGCACGATTTTCTGCTTTTCGGTTAGTATAACAAAATGCTATTTCTAGTTTAAATTCAAAAGAGAGTAAATGCCTCTCTAATCTCGCTCATATATTGTCTGATTTCGGTTCTCTTCTAAAGGCTAATGCATTTTATGTATTTTGGATACACCTCTTTTGCGAATCTTCCGTACATAACTTGCGTAGGAGAATGAGAGAGAGAGAGAGAGAGAGAGAGAGAGAATGTCGGAATTGGGAGAGAGAGAGAGAGATGGGAAACTCGAGGGTAAAGTCAAATCAGGCCGGATAAGGAGATAAACGGTGGAAGGAAATAGGGCACCATAGTCATTCCCACAGGCAACTCCGTACGTGTGTGTTTGTTAATTCCCAAATGGAGGGAGCCTCAGTGAGGCCTTCCCCCATAAAGCTTACAATAGGAGATGGGGTTAGGTGGGCCAACCCCCTACGGCAAGGGGGAGATGAATAGAGGAGGGTGGGGGAAGAGGGCGAGGGGGAGGAGTCCCCCCACCCCCACTTTCCACCTGCAACTCAATTGATCGTCCGAGAAGTTGTTGTATAATCACCATTATTCATCGTATAAGTATTTCTCGACAATCAGATTTGCAAATTGACTTATTCAATCTGGGTGGTGGAGCTGGTTAGCGTATTCCTGACCGTGACGCATATATATATATATATATATATATATATATATATATATATATAGGGTTAATGGGAAGGCCTTGATTTGGGCCTCAGCTGCCCGTGCCATCTCAGCTAACCTAAAAACAAAACATATAAACTAACAAACGTTTAGTAAACAAAACATAAACTAACAAACACGAAACGTTCTAATCACCGGAGTCTGGCCAACAAGGTGACTCAGGCTATTTATACGTACATGCAAACGCGAAAAATCCTCGCAGCATTGCAGGGCATCGCCAGATACAAAAGCCCTTCGTGATTTATTCACTCGACATCACTGCAGCTGGCGTAAACACTCGCACGGCTCGGATACACAACACGACACTTCGCAATCTGTTCACTTATACCTTCACAACACGAATAATAACACACTTAAACCTGACATTACAAAATACACATTTGGTGTACACAAAACACGCTATATA
This sequence comes from Panulirus argus, assembly GCA_038088735.1. Lineage (NCBI taxonomy): Eukaryota > Metazoa > Arthropoda > Malacostraca > Decapoda > Palinuridae > Panulirus > Panulirus argus. The sequence goes on along the minus strand of JAYMFT010097813.1, from coordinate 8,928 downwards.
TAATAATAAACGACATAAATAATATGAATACCAATGAAAAATCCACCATATCATATCAACACTATTTTTATTAATATTAGCATCTAAAAACACCGGCCTACAAAATTCGAACGATGTTATGATAAACCTTTAAAATGTTTTCCAGAACTCGGAGAAATATTTACTCTGATCTGCTCTGCGTCTCTCACGACTTATGAAAAGAAATAAACCTTTTGACGAATATATAAAAAAAAAAACTAGTTTGAGCTCTCTCGGGGCTTTAAAACCCCTGATATGAATTTGAGCGTTATGTTACTATTCCCTCTCTGAGAGATCTGCTCCCTTAATGGCAACACTGTTTACCTTATTAAATCTACTGCAAACACTGGCATCCACCCGAGACCTCACAGTGGATGCCGGATTAGCCGGAAAGTCTTAGTGTCACCCCGCACACCGGATAACCCGTCCGGACCTGATCTGTCATTGTGGCCGGACGATGCGTACGACCCTTTAGGGCGAGAGAACCGATACCCGGTAATCCGGGTAGTGTGGCGTCTCGAACTGTGGAAAGCGGATGAGATAAACATCCTTTGCTACTGTGGAGGTCGGATGAGACAATCGGACATCAATGACAAAACCGGACAGCGCTTCCGACGGTTATTCTAGACTGAATTAACCCTTCGACTAATTTCACGGCAAACATTCACGACTCCCCTCGTTGATGTGACGTTAATGTGAACAATTAGGCTTCCGGATACCGTACCAAAGTTCGGAAAAGCACCATGTATGTGTATATTGCTCATTCCGTTACCAGCAGATAACAGAATTATCAATCTAGAAATCACTTTCCATACATCAGTTACCCGGTGTGACTCCATTTCACAAACGCATGGTTAAAAATGTACAGAAGAACAAATCCTCAATTTGTTCAAGGTGAACATCTTTTTTTAACATTATAAATAATACTAACACCGGTAAATTAAGTTAAATCTCATCTTTGTCTCCGTGGTGGAGTGGTTAAGCGGCCATAAAGCCAGCCCCGGGGTCGGACTCCGGGCATATGGGTTCGAATCGTGAGCGTTGTCAGTCGGCCTACACCCAACCCTAGGTGTTCATCCTCCCTCCCCCTCCCCTCGGAACTGGTCCATAAAAGGTTTACCTGGCTTAAGCTGGCGTGTGTGTGTTTGTGTTTGCGCGTACACACACATAGGAGTTCAGACATAAAGTATGTATATACAAGGTTAAGAGAGAGAGAGAGAGAGAGAGAGAGAGAGAGAGAGCAATGTAAAACTCCCTCCCCGTAACATAAAAATAGTAATCTCGCATCAGATCTGCGGGAGAAAAAAACAATAATCTATGGGCTTATTCAAAATTTCAGATGCATACAACAAAATCTGCTGGAAAAAAATGGAACAGGCAATTCAAGTGAAAAAGTGGTAAAAAAAAAGGAAAATTTTTTAACTGACTCTTCCTCTTACTTACTTTAAACTGCCTCTACCTGTTCCTTACTCTTAATTGCCTTTACCTGTTCCTTACTTTTAATTATTCCTAAACACATGCTTCCTCTCCTGTCGAAACTGTGTTGGTCAATATCTTGGTCTTATTCCTCCAACGTGAATTAATGCAAAAATGAATTAATTTTTCCATGTTAACCGATTCAAACTTTTCTTCCCAAAAAAAACACAAACCACTTAACACTTATATAGCTCTCTTGTCACAGGAAGAAATCTACTTTATGTATAAGTAACTACACGAGCATCAAATATATCGTACTTACAGAATAACAGAAGGAGACTTGGAATAATTAACGAGACACCGAGCGAAGCAATATGTTAACGAGTCACAACACATGTTCGACACAACTGTCGACCTTTCTCGATGCCACCAACACCTCCGTCCGTCCGTTTCCCTGCATGAGTCAACGACAAGTTCACAAATTCTTACAAATAAAACGTCGACTGAGGATAATGTCTGTTCGTCATACCCTCAGACCAACGTGTGATAATCATACTGTTGTCATCTGCCATTACGGCCTTATAATTCAACCGAGCAATTGATATTATACGGAAATTATTTGACTTAAAAACGTCAATAATCCGGAGAAGTGATCTGCTCCACTTGGGTAAATGAGCGATGATAATTCTAACAGGATTATACTTTTAAAAATGTCGCTTCTCACTTATAAATCATTTCAAGTGACGTAAATATATATAGAGAGAATACTTATAGCTGAACATGTGTGTTCAGACTGTATCAAAAGTGTAGTATATGAAACGTAAGAAAAAAATATTTCTTAAGATTACCAAAACGATAATTCTTAGTGTCTTGTTGAAATTAACAATAATATCCTTTTCAGTTACAATTCAACATGAATGACAAGAAAGGACGATAAACGAAGATAGTAAAGAAATAAGCCATACTGCAATCTAAGACGGAAATAACTAGAGATGGCGAGACATAAATATACACAGTTATCGTTAAAAAAACTCAACACGAGTGAAACAAACATTGACAAATTTGGAGAATAAAATCTGAATCCTTAGCGTAGATATTTTCCAGGTAAATCCTCAGCAATCTCCTCTCATTACTGTGGCGTGCATCTCCGAGCGCTTGGCCACGTCTTCTAAAGGCGAGCGTTACCCCTGTAAGCAACGTAAGAACCAGCCTTAGGGTATCTGGGGATTGTCATTGTTTACGTGCGTCGTGTCACTATGTAGTTAAATTTGTGTCTGGCGTTACGCCCGAATACGCGCGTTTGGGCGTACAAATACCAGACAATTTCTTTACGAAACATTTACATTTTGTAACCCCTTGAGCACGAACGATGGTACGACCCTCGGGCCCGATGGTACGACCCTTGAGCGCACGACGGAACGACCCTTGGGCATCTCACAACTACTCACACTAAACCCATCTACTTCTCGTGCTCTCAACTCATACCAAACTGCAAACCTAGACACATAGTCCCTCCTCATACTAAAACCTAAAACCAATGTTCTTTTTTTTTCACACTAAACCGAAACCCATTCCTATCTCCCCAGCTGTCAAAATACCTCCACGTATAAACCCCACTGGTGTTGCCTAGTCTCTCTTCTCTCTTCATCATACACCTAAACCCACTGACTCATCTCTCTCCTTCCACTGCATCGAAGAGCACGACAAGATCCTTACCAAATTTGCTTCTACTCTCGCACCGCCTAAATCCAATTACATATATCTATAATTTCATTGTTTTTAAAAGCAATTACCGCTATCCTTACTCCGTCACCTCGGCTGGATAATAGCACCAGTGTGAGCGCACACCACACACCTATAAATCAATTAGCCATGTTCACACTCGTTTTAAACCCGGAGTTCCCAAGTGATCTAAATTGAGAGTCGTGTGGTAGAGCGAATCACAAAGGCTTTCCAAACGAAGGTCGTTAGCATCCTCGTTAACTCCGGCATGTCATTAAGTACCCAAATTATATACACAGGTGGAGGGAGTGGCCGAGATGGGCTCAGAAGTCTACCTTCCTCTCTCTCTCTCTCTCTCTCGTGACTTTGAAGTCCTAAGGACGCGAGGATGGAAGCGAGGCTGTTGAAGAGAGCGTACGGAAAGACAGAGTGAACAGCTCTGTACGTAAACGAAGGGTATTGCAAGGACGGTTTTCAGGGGAACGGACGCGTGACTGTCCAGGGGGTTGATACGGACATAGAGCGGTAAGGTCCTCCACAAGGACGCTTTTTAAGGACGACGGTGTACGGCTGTGCCAGCAAATAACATGAGTGTACAACAGAGTCGCTGTACACGAGGGATGTGATGACCTTTTTTCGACACCTCTTCGTACCACTGTCTCAACTTCTTTCATTCCCCTCAGGACTTGACCATTCACACCCATAACCAGAATTCCGTTACAACATGCAAATGAACCACGCACACAACGTACGTACCTGAGATTCCTCAGCCGTCGTATGATTTTGAAGAGCAGCGCCAGTCAGTCGCTTTCTGCCACTCGACTCCCTTGTCCTACGAGTTTTTATAAAACTACAGGACAAAACTTGAGACAGAGTGACGTTACACTGGCTTTAATGACGCTGGTGGAGCCACTTGTTTACTCCAGTGTCTCATGATACCGCATGAAATTCTTCCCTTCTTTTTGCTTCGTATTCATTTTCTGTGAAGGAGTCACCAATTTCATTAACTGAAGTAAAATGTCTCTTGTCTCTCCAATTGTCTCTGGCTAATATCTCCCACGGTATCCAATTTAACTTTATAGTGTTCGTAAGATGACAAATTCTCTTCACTCATACATTCGACATAATTTGAGATCAGGTAGAGGAGCAAGGTATAGCAAGTCTAACGAGAGAAATTGGCCATTCTCACCATTTGCTATTCTCTATGAGTGGGTAACCCAGTACCACAAAATCTATGTCCCACTTGGTACACTCCCATATAAATGGGTAAAAGAGTTACAAGATAATAAACTCACAGTCTCTAAAGCAAATGTATGAATTACTCAACTCCTTAATGCAGTTTAAATATGTACATTGCAACATGAAAAATTACTTCCTAACAAGATCTAAATTCAATGCAAATAGCAGCATAGGATAATCATATGGGTTTCCAGTTAATACAGAGTAATAAGGATAATGGATAAAAATAAATGTGAAATATTCTCAATTATAGAAAAAAAAAATATGACCAGCAAAAGGTTCTACGACATCGTATATACTGCAACAAATCTGGCAGTGCAGTTATTGCAGAATGCTTGCAAATTCTTCTTTCCAGTCTCCTACCAACACGACACTACAGTATTAGGGAAATCTCTCGTTGCTAAATATATACTTCTGAAGCAGAGATTATGAAGAAAAAAATCTTTTATCCCTGATGATAATAGCATAATCACGAGGGAATTGCTTGCATTACAGAGCATAAAATGGATTTGAACAAACATAATTTTGTACTCAGCTTCCATTCTTTTCGTCATACAGAAAACAATAAAATACACTCATATATTGTTTTTGATTTTACTGTCTTTCCTATAATACTGATTTTAGTCTTCGCCACAGCAGTAATTTCAATATCTTCAATATAGTGATGATATCAGGCAATGAAACTCGCTAAACTACAGGATAAATTCACTATCAAACTCATTTTCAGCAATAAGTGATTTCTGTTTACACAGAGACAATTTTCAAAGCAATGTTTTCAAAGGGACATAAATGAAACAGCAAGTACTGCTGGCATATCCTATCAGTCTCTAGAGTCGTCTTCACAGTGGCAGGTACAGAAGGATATGGATACAAATAAAGGCAAGGTATTACTCATATTATTTTTTCTTCCTCCATAATCATTTGAATCTCTTTAAATCATTCTATGGTAAGGTTGTTCCATACAAAAATTTTCACTTATATAAGATACCTGTGTGTCTGTGTGTGTGGATCAGCTGCTGCCAAATGGACCAAACCAATAACTTTTTTTTCCTGCAATACTGAATGATGTGTCACACACACACACACACACAAGGTCATACATAGCAAATGAATCAGGACCCCACTTATACGTATACATACAGAACATGTGCTGGATGGGTTCACAAGCCAAACACACACATACACACACACGTCTAATCTCTCTTAGACACTTCCAGAGACAAGATCAAGGCTTTTTCTTTTTTCTTCTTGGGACAAAAGATCAAATGTGAAAAAATATGCACCGCTGCGCTGTTCTATCTCAACAAGTGCTCTGAAAACTTATCGGATGATATAACAACCAATAACAAAGAAAATGGTTTAAGGGGAGACTTCGCAACCTCACGATGGAACGAACTAGATGTATAAAGAATTCGCATGTATAACAAAGAGAATATTCACAATGCTGCTGTCCTCCCGTTACAGGCATACAAACACACATATGGACAGTACACATAATCTTACAAATACGTAACTTCCTTAGCTGTAACGAGCGTGTGTTATCCCCTTTTAACTTAAGCTTATAAATAATACGCCAGCAACAGCTTGGTTCTGGGATCAGTGCGGAGGCGCCCTCACGTCCATGGCAACCAGAAACTTATATCTAGAAATCCGTTGACCAATTTTACTCTCTGGCAAACTGAAAATCAATTACAAATGTCTTGAGAGCAAACAGCTATTTAAAAAGATTCGTAATTTATCTCTACAAATTTTCTATAACACTTCTTGCACATGTGGTTAACAAAGACTGCAGAAGAAAATGCTACAGCCAACTAATCATACCGTGTTCTGATTGGAACTAGAATAGAAAAATAAATTTTAAATTTGAATATGTGTTAGGTCTGCTTGCAAAATAAAAATGCAAAACCTTTAACACTGAGGTTAAAGTGTACATGTGTAGGACGGAAATACGAAAAATAATAACTGCAATGTTCTGTCTTCGCTACGTGGGCCTCAAAAGCAGATTACGTTCTTAATTCCCTCCAAATGCGATCCAATGTTCTAGGGGCATGAGAAAACGCCTCCGTCCCTCCCTCGCTAACCTTGCATTGAGCCTCACATGTTCCCACACCACGGAAGACTTGGCTGTACCAACCTGTTCCCGACATCTCGTTTTCGAGGTGAATGATAATAGCAATAAAGAGAGAATTTTCAAAACCAAAACGGTGTACTATGACCTATAATTAATCTCAATGTCCAGATACATATATATATATATATATATATATATATATATATATATATAAATCTCTCCGGTGGAAACACTAAAACGTATTGATAATCTTCATTCCCTACACACTACCTTTGAGCATAATCTTCATATCTTACGGATACGTGGGATTCAGTGACTCGCCGTTGGCACAGTTTTCTGTCCTTAAGATTCGACAGCCGGAGCAAAAAACTTATAAGCTTCACCTGAATTAGTCACGTACGCAAATGAAGACACCAATGTAGAAAAAAAAACAATATTTCTGCAAATATAAACTTCCACATGAACAAAATCACATAAGAGAACAGAGAGCAGTTGTTCTGGAATATCAAAACACGTATAAATGAAGGTGCTACATTTGAGGATCCCAGAATTATCCAAGCAATGTTAAATCATATATTTAAAGAGGAGGTTGGCAAGTACCAAGATGGAAGAGCCTATGTGACACACGAAAGAAACGATGGTGCAAAGATTAAACAGATGGCGATCGTGTGAAGTGGTGGGGGTGATATTATCACAAGGAGAAAGTAAGAAAGGACAACTGGTTTTCAAATGAAAAAAAGAACATTTCATATATTTTTTCCGAGATATTCCAATGTTCAAGGTTCATCACGACCCTTCAGGTGTTCTACAAATATTCAGAAATAACTGTCAATGACTTGGCAGACTGTGAACCTCTGTATAACTGTCAGGTTAAAAAAAAAATCACAGACCAGTGGCTTATATATAAAGCTGAGGAATGACATGATAACATACCAAGAGCATGAACTGGTGGCTTTTATCTCTCGTTAAAGAACTTCTCAATCCCAAAGGAGTCTCCACTTCCCTACTACTAGAAGTAGCGCAGCCTTGGGATGCGGGAGCCTTAAAGGAAGGCCCTGGGTAACACCAGGACTCTCTCTTCTGGAAATTGGTCCAGGGGGTGATTACAAATCAGTAAATATATGGCCAATTTCAACTAGGACAAAAAATAATTGTGTATATAATTTCATTCTAAAAAATTGTATATAATTTCATTAGCAGTTAAAATTTGCTTCCCCTTCTGAGTTTCTTCACCCAAGCCTGTGGGAATTTCCTCTAGGGACCAATGCATTTGTGAGTAGACTTGTGCTGCATTGCTTAACATGTAAAGACAATTGACAAAGATTCCACGTGTCTTGGAAAATACTTCTGCAGCTCGGACTTCATGATTAATCCTGTCATAGCATTAGATAAAGGAGTATGACTCGTCCTCAGAATCAAATAACAAGTCTCTCGTGTGGTCTCCATTACAATTGTTGACATACAAAAACACACACTTGGGTGGGTCATTATAAAACACACACACACACTCTACAAATCAATATGGAATCTAGTCTTTGCTAACTGATGTGTTCAATATATATACAGGTCTTCCTTGTACTTACTTCTGCCTCAGTAGTCTTAAGGTAAGATTTTACACAAGAGTAATACTGTAACAGGGGGAATCCTCACTCCAGAGATTGGACATGAAAGGAAAAAAATAAAAAACACTTTTCTGAAGCAATCCGGATGTCATATATATATATATATATATATATATATATATATATATATATATAGATATATATATATATACTGTATGTAAAGTCTGTTATAGCACCATCTTACACATGTAACAAGACTTCCTGATAATGCCAACTTAATTTCTTTTCCTTCACTATAACTGTTCAATAACAATATAAGGTTACCATAAGCAGTTTAGAATCACTCATTTGTTTGAAGATTTCAGGTCTACCTACTAATATTTCAGTCTTTAATGTCTTTTGTTTTTTCTGCTTCCCATGGTTGCTATGCATTACAATGAAGAATGGAATAAAAAACACACTTCACTTTTTAACATTTGCTTTGCTTTAAAGCATAACATCAACAAAAAATCGTTTCCTTTCAGTACCAGAAGCACAAATGTCAGTCTCAAAATATCTCTAGGTACATAGGAAACCAAACGGGGTTATTTCATTTTTTTCCTGTCAGTCAGAACCAGTAGTTAACTTGCACCTAGTCTGTTGTGAGCACTCTTGACAGCCACGCTCTCTTCAGAGAGCGTACCTTGTCAGCAGGCAATACACTCCAGTCTCCGTTGATTAACTGATGCTTTTTTTCCTGTATATACTGTGATAAGGCGTACTGCTTCGCACGAAGCCTCGCCACAACCCTTCATCTGAGAAGCCTAGGTTCAATAAACTCTCCTGAAGACCACCTCTCACTATCGGCCATATATATATATATATATATATATATATATATATATATATATATAGATATAT